>JAOEHV020086340.1:0-15850 GCA_025447995.2 Isaurus tuberculatus
TGTTACACATATCAGATATCATAATTGTTTAGATATCATATTTTAAAGAATGATAACCTAAGGTCCGCTCAAGCTTAAAGTAGTCCACCAACACTCAGGGCCTTAAAATAATTGAGGAGAATGTGCTGCCTTTGCTCTAACATCTGCAAATGGTTAGACTTTGGAGTCATCTCGGATAAGGACGTTAAACCAGAGGCACTCGGAGACATCTGTGTGTTTGTGTGTGTGTGTGTGTGTGTTTGTCATGTCAAAGGTCTCCGTCCACCTTCGAGTGGTAAAGATGGTGTCCCCAAGCAGGCCTATGCCTATGGCCAGCTAAATAAATTGACACCTAAATAAAGTCATTATTATTATTATTATTATTATTATTATCATTATTATTATTATTATTATTATTATTATTATTATTATTATTATACTTTTTGGATAATGGATATAACAACAATAATAATGAATAAATTTATTTTTAATACAGAATTTTCTGTTTTTCTCGTTTTTTTTAAATATTAGAACAATGCTTAAATAATATTATTGCCATATACTATACATAACAAAACGAACTAAAAGTGGTTTAATGTCGGTTTAATGTCGGTTTTATCAGCTCCACTAATCCTTCTTAATCGCGTTAAAGCGAACAATTAGTATGCCAAACATAGAGCAATATTAAGAATATTTATAACTTTTCAGCTTTACAGTGCATGCAATTAGCACCAGTTTTGGATATCAATCAACTAGCTTTATAATTGCATGACACTGATAAAATGAACAAACAAGGATCGAACAAGGAATTTTTATTGTAACTTGTAATGTGATCTGTTTGTTAATGAAATTTGTGAATAGCAAATGTCTCGCATCACTTAAATGTTTGATGAAAATAATGAAAGAAAAAGAATAAGGATCGTAAACGCTGTGAATTTGTATAACTATAAAATACTGTTCTCGAAAAAGGATAATCTCTATATTGCAACCGGTAATTCAAGTCTTGGAATCAGTTTTCATTTTCTTTATTTAAAAGCGCACATTTTTTCTTCTCGCGAGATGCATTTTTAAAATCTGTTAATAATAGAATTGCAAGGAATTTCAAATATCTGGTAATTTAGCGTCCAACTATTACAATTTTTCCAATGGTGGCAATGTTTTATTGTTAGTTTCAACTTCCTGTAGAAAATGCTAAGAAATCTAAAATGAGACTAAAAAGGAATTGGAGATTTTATTTACTTATTTATTTAATTATTAACTTAGTCAGTTAGCTTGTTTGTTTGTTTGTCGACTAGTTAGTTTGTTAGTTGGATAGATACTTATTAAAGTTAGTTAGTTAATTTTTTGTTTATTAGTTTGTTAGTTAGTTGGTTGTTAGTAAGTTAGTAACTTGTTTGTAGCTTGGCCATTCCAAATACAGGGTATCCAATAGTTTGCTAGTTAATTGGTTGGTATTAAAATGGTCATTATGGTTTGTTTATTATTGGTATATGATTCTATAAGTTAAACTTAACAAAACCAATAAATGGATTTTCAATCAACGCAATGAAAATATCTTCCGTACGTGTTAGTTGTATATTTTTAAAATATTAGTCTGTGGACAGTTGCAAATTTTGTATTCTGATTGGCCGCTTTACTTTGGAAAGTCAGGTTGGCGTAATGGTTATCACTTACGCCTCCCACCACTACGGACCCGGGTTCGAATCCTAGGTTTGCAAGTGGGCTGAGATTTGTCGATCTCAATCTGACTCCGAGGACTTTTCTTCGGTATCACCAGTTTTCCTCCCTCTATTGAATTGACTTTCACGCGAGAGTCTGTGCCGTTGACCGCTTAAACATTAGCCTCTGCCACGGGAGATTGGGCAACCACTTCCTGCGCGTTAAGACTTTAAATAAAGTATTTGTTTATCTACTTGGGGTCTACTCAATATTTGTCAAGAGACGAAAACCGCACCTCGAATATTCGATTTTCATATAAAGTCATTTGGCTGACTAATCAGTAATACTACAACAGTTTGACATCTTGGCCTCGTGGAGTCTAGACTGCAAATCAGTCTCTTTTTCCCCAGGAGATCGAAATTCTAAGTGCATTAGTCGAACGTAATGCCGAAAAAAAAAAAGCGACGCGCAGACGGAGGCAGGGAAATGGAAATTCCTCCCCATTCCTTTTTGCTCCCGTCCGCGCGTCCATGTCTCGAACGGCAAATGTTAATTACTAATAAAGAAAGGAACTTTTCATTTTTACATTCTTTCATTTTTTTGCATGTTTTAAATATCCCCAAAAACTTTGATGTCAAAATAATTTTGATAGCAACCTTTATAAAACGGTTAGAAAATATATATACATAATCTTTTTATTTTCTAAATTTTGCTCAAGCATAAACTTTACAACTTCAGTTTTTGTTCTACATTATTCTGCTCTGTTTAGTTTTTGTTTTGTCCTACAAAATCTTATTCTCTTCATTAAAACCACCACCAAAATAAATTGAATTTTCCTATATGGATCTTTTCAGTTTTTAATGGAGATATGTTTAATTCACTATATATAGTTTGGCAAAAAAAACTGTTCCATGTTTTTCTTTTCGGAAAAGAAATCAATGAATAAATTAATTAGGGACAAAGATAAGAAACATACCGTAATTTCTCTATTAAGTCTCCCCCCCCCCTCCCTCTAAGATACTTGCAAACAATAAGCCCCCGGGGGGGGGGCTTAATACAGAAAATACGGAATGCAAGACTGGGATAAGCTTTCGGGAACGTGGAAAAATCCTATAGAAAAGAAAATAGTTTCTATTATAGGAAAATTTATCAATATACCTGTTATAGCTTTGTCAGCTTTGGCCTCTAAGTAAGTGTTTAAATTAAAGCTGCCGTGATCTATTTTAACATAAAAGGATTGGCCTACTTTATGTCTGAGTATCCTTCCTCGAGTGTTCCACAATTCGAGCTATAACGGAAACATTAAGTACCCACGTTAAAAATACTTTAAAACTGAAAACAAAATGAATTAGTTATAGAAGCAAATAAAATAATATCAAACAGGTCTTATATACTGTGTTTTATACATTCATGGGTGTTCTAAGTAGGTGTTCAAGTATTCTCTTTCAAAAGGTGTTCGATAGGCTAATAAATCTAATTGAATAACTAGGTGGCTCACAAAAATAATGGGTAGCTCATTTCTTTTGATTGCCTGTTTGGATTCAATTACTCAGTATATCGGATTTGGAAACGACCAACGCAGAGCCATAACTGTCCTTCTCAACACGTCAAGGATTTGCCTCCAGACTTGGATCTCTTTGTTTAAATTATAACCGTGTTTAGAATTACAACCGTGATGCTTGCAATCTGATGCATTACTAAAGCTGATATACCAGACAATTATTATACTGAAATAATTTTAGCCAGAACATTACTCTTTTAATTCGCAAATTAAACCTACTGTAAACTCGCCTATAATTGCTTTCAAATCAAAAAAACTATAAGAGAATTAATATTTCTTTTTTTTTTTCTACTACAGAGGTTCGTTTAGTTAGTAATATTTCAGTATTTCAATAGCAAAAAGGTAGAATTCCGAGTTTTTTGAGCTGAAAAACACATTTAGCTAAACTGTTTAAACGTTGAAGGACACTTTATGAAATTGTTGTCCAAGATGTCATTTGCTTAATTAATAACCTTTAGTTTAGATTCACTGATTTAAACACACTAGAGGTCACTTGCCTGTATCTATCATTACGCACCCAAAATACTTTGATTGTAAGATCATCACTTTTAAATTAATTTTAACTTCAAAAGATCGATTTGTCTTAAGTTCCAAAGATTGTTCATCGATTAGTTCTCTTACGAGAACCAAAATAGCAACACAAAATAAGATACGACTAGAATCCTTTTTTATTTTTGCCTTCTGTATTTTGATTGTTGTTCCGATGAGCTTCAAAAGTATCATAAAGTGTAGGTTATAAACTAAAGCTAAAGTCATAATTTTGAGTTACGACAAAATCTTTTTTTTTCTGTAAAGCTTTGAGAAATGTCTCTGGGCAGGTTTCTAATATGTGGTTTCTTTAAAGATATCGTAATAAAACAGTGTTTTATTAGGGTTTTTTGGAGTTATGTTCTACAAAACGTGATGAAAAACAGTGCATGTATACAGCCAGACTTTCCCAGCAGATAGCATACACGGAAATTAACAAATTCTGCGCAAACATGGCATTCATTGATTATAAGTAACCGTGAAACAGTTGAGATTAATAAAAACGCTATGTTCTGCTGCAACTTGCTTTGCTTATCTTGTTAATCTTTTGTGTCGAGTTCATGGTTGTCGTGTCAACGCCGCTATTGACATGAAACTTTTCCGATCATTGTTTATTAAGTATTCACACGTGACGGCTGTAATCGACATGTCAAGGCTATTATTCAATTAAACCAAAATGTTATGAGAACAATTTAGCACTTTTCTATACAGATCATGACGCTGATAAAAACAAGTGCGGCTAATGTATGAAGCCGGACCGATTGCCAGTGATTAAGTTTTGTATACCCGAACACAAACGCGCGAGTGAAGAAGGTCTAAATGGCATCGTTTCGCATTGAAGCTCTCTTAGGAACGGAAAACAACACTTCAGCAAAAAGTCAGCGCCATTTGCCAGAGCGATGCCCGGAATTTGGAAGCAATGCAGTAAAAAGCCAAACCACCTCAGGTGGGATCTACCAGGAAACTTGTATTTAGACAATAAAGTAGTTGTTGATTTCTTTCTCCTTAACGTTTTTTTACAGAGAGGAAGTTTCCCTTTAATTTAGAAATTTAAGGGTTTCTTTTTTTGTGCCATTTTAATGTTAGTCTTAATGTACTGAGATATGCTGTCACATTGTTTTGTTTCTAGTTTTCTTCGCAAAGGCAAGGTTTCTGAAGGCTATATATATATATAGATGTAAATACTTAGTTTAAGCAACGCTTAAGCGACTATTTAAGTCCAATTGTAAACCACGTGTATTTTCAGCTTCAAGCTGTCAGAACAAACTACTCAAAAAACCTAGACAATTTGTCCAATGCAGCCGCACATGATCTAATAAAAATATAACGGATGATTACAGCTTCGTCATCGTGGGCGTTTACAAAGATTTGGCCGTTTTCTTCACGTTTAGTTTCATAATTTTTCTTGAAGGCCAAAAATCTTATGCAAAATTAAACTCTTAACGTATTTAGACCATGGACACTTCGTTAGGTTTTGCAATAAGGCGACCTTTTATTACGCAATTTTTATCTGGTCTCTGCAAAATGTATTTTATATCGTTTATTAGGTTTAATCATATATAGTTATAAACAATACTAATTTTTATTGTTTTATTAATGTGACTTCTAGAGCTCCAAGTCTTTAAGAACCAATTTTATATGTGTACACGCAATTCCCGGTTTAGGTTGCTATATTTATTATCTAGACAATAACAGTGAAAACTCTGCGAAGAGGTTCTTAATCAAAAGAGAGATTTATTAGTTTTTCAAACCAAAAATTTGCCAACGCTATTTACAAGTACTTACAGAACGAATCGAACCATCAGATACATGCATTCAAATCGTTTACATAATTTACGATTGAAGACTTTTTGTTATGCATATTAATCGAGTAGACTTTTTAGCTCATCTCATACAAGCTGGGAAGTTATCATGAATAAACAAACTATAACTTATAAGAGGTCTTCGCACGTCCGAACAGAAAAGTGACGACGGCGAATAAATTATTACTTCCCTAAACATTTATTGGAAACACTATAGAGTTGTGCTGCTTATAAAATATTTGCATGAGTTTATTTTCTTTTGGACAAACACTGGATCTTTTGTGCGAGCGTGAACGAGCCTTGTTGCTTGAGAAGGCGTAATTTGAACCTACTCCACTCGATGAAATTTCCCTCTAATACTAATATGGGTCGCTGTTGGTGGAAACAGTAAGAAACTCTCACCGTGTGGCCTGTAATTTAACTGTTTGTTCAATTGATAAGTCTAAAACTAATACAAGTTGACGTATTGTCAACAGAACCGTGCGCTAGGGTGATTGTTATCTCTCAGTTACATTCAACAATCTGTATGCACTTCGTTTAATTCTAGGCATTAGCTAAATGTTCCTTAATATTTCGAAGAGCTTAGTTTAAGAGTTCATAGTTTTGGTGATTGGATAGAAATTATTTTTTTCCTTTCGTACAATTTAATGCAGAGTGAATACGTAACATATAACTGCGCCAAGTTGGTTATTCTATCAGTAAATTCACAGTGGCCATCACCATAATCAATGTTTTGGCATGTTTTTAAAAATACTAAGCACTGTAGTTTACTGCCTTAACAACAAATTATCATCTTAAATAAAGTGTAAAACTTAACTTTCTCTGGGCGCCTTCCCAGCTAGAAGTTTTTAGCCAGAACAAAAGTATAAATATTTTGGTTAAAAAAAGTTGTCCGAGCTAAGGTTTTGGTCTTAAATTCATAATTTATTAATTCAAAACATACAAATAGAGTTTGAATTTTACTTTTCAAACTAAAGTGCTTTTTTAAATCTCGAAATGTGCAGACTAGAACTATTTTAGGTTTAATCGTAAGAAAATTAAAAAGAACGGAGTCTCAGTCGACGTTAAAGCGCCGGTTCTTATACTAAAAAAGTGTATAAGGTAAATGAAAAAGATGATTGCTGTAAAGGTTTCATCTAACGGATTAAAATAATTGGTTGTTGTTCATCTTATTTTTAGTTGAAAGACACCAAACAAACTGCCATCAAAATCCAGAAGAGGAATGTGAAAAATACGAGGATGACCAGGAAAGTACTTCCAGTTCAGAAATTTCAGACTACATCAACAAACAAGACTCTCACATGAACAAGCTTCGCCGAAGAAGAACCACTTTCACTAGTAGCCAGCTTAAAGCGTTGGAAGAAAAATTCCAGGACAAAAAATATTTAACTATTACTGAACGAAATAACATAGCCAAGCAACAAAAATTAAGTGACACCCAGGTCAAAACGTGGTTCCAAAACCGACGAACGAAATGGAAAAAGCAGATAATTCCTGACTTTGCTGATCGCAGATTGCATGTCGATGATAGAAGGAACACATTTTGTCGACACGAGATGTCGGTCTTTGGTCCCTGTTATGATTGCAACGGAATTATTCCAATTTTCCCCATTGCGAACTTTGGTGTCTCAAGTTTAGCAGATTTTTCAGGTCTGTCAAGTCTTCCCGCTTCACTTCCCTGTCCTCCCATGATGCAACCGACATCAAATCTTCAAGTGATGTATTCCAACATGTCCATGTATCCATATTTCTCATAATAATTAAACTTCATTAAGAAAATAACTTTTGTTGTAGTCTCTCAAGATTTAAAATGGCTTCGTATTTTTCTTTGCTTCTGCAACTATTATCTTGCTTAAAACAGTATCCAGTTTCTATATTTTTACTATAAACTTTCGATTTCTTCCCTGGAAATCTACAACGTGTTTTCATCATATCTTCCGAACGGTTTTCCAAAAGTATTTATATTTTTAGTTTTCCGGAAACTGTATCGTCCCCATTTAGCTAGTGCAACACATATGGAATGGAGTGGAATCTGGATTTTTTCTTGAGATTGTTGAAATAACTCGGTAAGGATTTACTGAAAAATTTACTATGTCCCGGAGCATTTTTCTATTTTGAAGTAGCAGTGGGTTAAAGCTCTTATAGGACTTTCTAATGTATTATAATTACATTCGTGATAGTGGTGTAAACACAACCACTGAACTAATAATTGTGTTCTGAAGTCTGTGTGTTGACACTTTGCATTCAATTCAATTTCAACCAGTTAGACGAAGAAAGGGTCTATCATGCTTATCGCATGCAAAAAGTTTGAAATAACTTGAGTTAATTAACAGCGTTTTCCTTTGACTCAAGGATAGTCTTGTCTTTGATTCAAGGGTTTTAATTCTTTGCTATAATTGAAAGACTAAAGCAAAGTTTGGGTTAAGTTTAAGGAAGAATCCGTTTCTACTAAAATATAAAGTTTTCTTCTTTGAATACGTTTTACGATGAAATGTTAAAGCGTGCCGCGATAGCAACCGGAAAGAGCTTTAAAAGTTCTGTCATATATCCATTCGTCTCAAGTTGGAATAAAAGAATATTTTGATTGAAAGGCAGCATTAAGAATCAGTTTAGCAAATCAGTAAAATAGTTTTAGCATTGTCACATCTTTTAACCATCGTATTATTGAACTATTTCGACTAATCGATAATGCAACTTTAAAACTTATTGTTTCGATAACTCAAAGCGCATAAACTTCAAGCTTACATTTATGAAACTTGTATATAGAAGAAATTACTGGCTTTAATGTCTAGACAAACAAATGGACTTTAAGATTATACAGCTTTGAATAAGAAGTTGGAAGCTTCTTAATAAGCGTTATTCGCATTTATTATTCTTATCATCATTAAGCTTATAATTAAGTGCCTTCCAAATGTTAATAGTCTGTTTTTTCTATCGCTTGAAACAATCGGCTTGCGTCTAAATTTGTGTTTACTGATTTAAATTGAATCCTTCCTGTTTTAGTTCACAATCCATTTGACCTGATCCAATATCACTGGTTTCCGATTTGATGAGCGAGACGGAATCGATTACTTTACAACTGGCCTTGAACTGTTTTTATACTGAACTGCTTACTGAGCAATGGCTGCTGATGGTTTCCAGCACTTGTACAACAAAATCTTAATGAGCTTTCAGCCAAAGGCGGAAAATTTTTACGTAAAACCGTGTCCTTCCTCTTTCAACGATCAGTTAGAAGATTTTTTTGTTTAAATCTTTGAAAATAACTTTGTCAATTACTTTTATTGCCAAAATTTGTAAATTCGCCTTTAATTGAGAGCATGGACTTAAAATTATTTTGATTGATTGATTGTTGAGGTGTTGCAAGTGAGTCGAACAGTAATCGTCTCTCCTCGACGGATGTATTACCTACTTAACTGTTCGATAATTCGAAAAAATAGCCAATCTTATCAACATTTTCGCATAGCGCAGACGAAAATATAAATGAAATTTATTTCCTGTAAATTGCTTTACATTAATGTTGTTTTTTAAGTACTTAGATACATCTTAAATTTCTTATACAGTCAAACCTCGGTTTTCGTGATTAATCCGTTCGAAAAAGTCTGACGAAAACCGAATGTACGAAAACTGGGGCATACGAAAACCATGGTTTGATTGTATTAGATTTTTTTATTAATATATTTATGTTGGTTTGGAGTGAGATGCAATTTAATTATCAGCTCACAACACAACATATAAATACAAGGACCGTAGCAGTATTTCCGCTAAGACTAAGAGTAAATAGTGCTTTTTTACATTCAATGCACAGTTTTACGAGGTTTTATTGAGCGATCTTGAAACTAGACCAGATTGCTCCTCACAAGGAATTCATACTGAAATATAAATGTCCTCAACGACAAATGACAAACCACGAAACCGAAATCTCTAGTCCGTTTTTCTTTTCTTTTTTTTTTTTTTGAGAAGTGAGTTGCTTTTTTTAAATGCCCTTCTTGTGAGCTTGGCTTCTATATAATACCATTATCAAAAGGGCTTGCCAAATTAGAAACTATTTGAAGTACAACTACATACTATAAGTATAACAAATAGTTAATCACAAGAAGCTCTAATAATTTCTCTTGATCTTGATTTTTTGCGAAATTGAACTATTTTGTAATTTTTTTTTCAATCCGCGGTGTCTCATGTAGAATAATGATTGTCTATCATTTCCTATCATAACATAATTACTAATATATTAATATGTGTTAAGATCTTTGCCTTTCAATTACAAGGGCCTCGGGTTCAATCCCCGGCTCTCCCGAGATTTAAACGTTTGGCTGAAGTTCTTTTTCGCCTTGGCTGACTCAACTTTCGATTCTTAAAAGGTCTGTAAACAGAGAACTAGCATCTGCTGGAAGCTAAGCTGTGATGGTTTTGTGCCTCATTTAGTGGGAGTCGAATACTCTGGCGAGCTTAACATTACAGAAACCTAAGATAACTGACAACTCTATTGGCTAAAGCCTCGTAAAATATGGTTCATATGCCTTATTAACTTATAGGATTTTTCCGTTAAACTAGGTCTACACAAGAAATTGCGCTAAGACTGTTTAACCATGCAAGTCAAGTAAGTTGAATGCCTCAATGAACAGCAGTTATAAAACTAAAGTTTATGCTGATCCGTACGAGTGCATTATTACATATATATTAATTATTTATACTATCATGTAAAACCAATTATTATTAAAAGATAGTAGAATAAGAGGCTAGCACAAAAGACCAAAAGATGTTTGTAGTTTAAAATGATAAAGCGTACCAAATTAGCACATTTTTCTAACGGGTGTGGAGATAAACAAAATTCTGGCTTTTCTCAGTGGAATGTGCGAATCGAAATGAAACGTATCCACTAATTGCATTAGGATTTAGTACAATTTAAGGTGAAGAGTGTTTTATTCCAAAGTTTATCGTGACTTCGGTATCAACTCATTGTACAAGAATAGGTTTCACTACTTAAAAGCTGGCAGCAGTTAAAATCATTTAGTTTTTGCGGTGTCTTTTTTCTATCGTTAGAAAAAGCAAAGTTGGAGGTCCAGCCAGTTACATAGCTCGTAGAACTTTCTTAAATCGCTGTTCTTCCCTCCAGGCAAAACCTTTAAAGCGCTCGGCGTTAACTAATTGACTTTGATGACAGACCAAAGAACTCCGCAAATAAATTGCTCAACAATCATACAACGAAACAGTTAATCGAATTCCTTGTTTTCTTCATTAGTAATATTGATTTTCTGTTGTCAAAGGGTAGGATAAATACTTGCATCAAATTAAAGGTTCGTCTTTGTTTTGCCTCAGCAAAGTCTGCCTTGGTGTTCCGTAATAGAGAAGCTATTAACAATTTAGGTAATTGGTTCAACAATAGTAAGTTTCTGTATTGAATATGTTTGATTTCTATCAGCAAGTGGCGATCTCCCGTAGAGATAAGCCGTTTTCCTTGCTAACACTCAAAATACCAGACTTAAGCAAGCACTTGAGGACTACTAAATACCACCTTTATTATCTTATCTGTCTAGGAACATAATAATGATGTTATAAAGGAAATAAAATTAAAAGTTCATCACTTTAGAAGAAAAAACATTTTGTTTTCAGCTCTGACCAAAGACCAACAAACGGAAATATAGCCAAATAAATTAATGATGTCCCTGCTGGGTAATGAGATCCACCAGAAAAAGCACCAAGCGTTCCGGGGATGGCTAAATGTTCATTTATATTAACCTCAAAGTGGGATTTAACCTTTGAGACCTCACACAAGATCACTGAATGATTAAAAAAAAAAGTTACGCACGTTTTTGTCATTTTGTGCTCAAAATTAGAAACTGCCTTCACTTCAGTTTTCAAGGACTTTGTGGACGAGTTGCAGACGCATATTGTGACTATACTCATTAATAAATAACTTTCCCAACACCAGTAACCCCGTATCATGGCAATGTGTCTTAAAATCAAAAGTTCGCCAGATCTTGGAGATGCTAGAGAACAACACAGTTTCTCATAAACAGCCAGCCATGTCTAGAAGAGGAGCATAGCGTTACGATGTATTCAAGTTGAAGAACCCTTCAAATCTTCAACTCGTTTTCACTCGAAGCCAAAACATAATTAGTGGCTGATGACAAGCTCTCATACTAATTGTTGTAATAAATATAGAAGGTAAACATCATCAATGTCTCTGCTGATATAAAACGTGAAATTCCTGAAGTGACAAACTTTTATGTTTGGCGAATTTCGGTAGAACTGGAAAAGCTCCATTTGGAGTTTTTAACTACTCTTCGTAGGTTAAATGTTACCGCTTCTACTTTGAGTAGTGATAAAAAAGTACTCAAGCTTTTCGATACAGGTAGTGCTTCATCGTGATCTTTATTTACATCCTTATTTTCTCAGGGCCGTAGCTAGACTTCAGAACAGGAGGAGGCAAGTTTCGAGGGCCGAAGGCGCGAGCCGCCATTTGGCCATTTGCCGGGTGCCTGAGCTCATCATAAAGGGCTAAGAAGGCTTAAACCTTGTCAGTATCAAAAAACTGTATATTGGCACTGTGAATTTGGCAAATTTGTTGGTATGCTTATTTCGATCGGCTGACATTTTGTCATTCATGGTCAGGGGGCCTTTGTAGCTAATGCGCTTGGTCTCATTAGCTGTACTCTGCATTTTTGCAAGTTTGACTAAATGAAAAAAGCATCTGGATGCTTTTTTGTGCAGATTGGTATCCTGGTCTGAGACTTCTATAAAAACTAAAAATTTGATGGAGGGGGACTCTCCCGCGCGAAAATATTAGGATTTTCCCGTCATGCAATTGGGCAGATTTGTGAAGTATGGTTGCCAACCTCGTTCCCAGGGTCTCTCTCTCTGGGAGAGAGAGACCCTGGGAACGAGGTTGCAAAGTTGCTTGCAGAAATGGGATGTTTGCAGCCTGGATTTAATAGGTATTTGAAGAAAAATTGCGTATAAGAAAGGAGAAGAGTTGTTTCACAAAATTTCTTTGTTGATGAAAGATTAAAGTGTGAATACGTCTTGGGAGAGCTCGTCATTTCAGGCAATTTTCGTATTTTGTTCTTACTCGATTTTGTGCTGAATCAACACTTTTAATAAAATTTTAGCTCCATCCTTCTTATTTAAAGTTAAAGTTTGGCTCATTTCATATTTTTTCCCTTTTCTTCCATCTGTCTTAAATAATTCTGCACTAATATTTCTCACGAGAATGGCAAAATGTGACTCCGGATATTTTTCAACTCAGCCAACTAGTTTTGACCTAGTTTAAATCCTGCTTATGCCCTCATGGCAACATTCCTTTCACATTGTGCTTTTTAAAAAAATAACAAGTTATTTTGGGTACGAAAATATAATTGAACAAGGAAAACCATTTATACAATAAACCTAAAACTAACTGATATTGTTGCATTGCTTTTGTGTCGGCATACAAAAAACTTTTTTGCATTTTTTTTTTTTTAAAAAAAAAAGATTTTTTTCTGAGCTAATAGTTGATATTGTTTCATGATCAGAGGTTTATTGCACAGTTCGTCAAAGATGAAAACTTTAACTAGCTACGTTGGACTATTGTATTTGCTCCATTAGTGCTAGAAAAGTATCATTTTTAGGCTCTTTTTTAGAGGATGGCTCTGTTGCTATAGTAACAGCAGAGCCAAACACTGGTGTTTTGGATTAGATTTGGGGAAGATATTTTTAAATCTACCAGTTATTTCTCAAAAAGTTTCATTTTGAAGATCATTTTTTTCTAGGCTTCCAGGCTTCCTTAAGTAAAACAGGGGCGGATTTCTACCTCTCCCCAGTGACAAAACTCTACTTCTCGAAACTAGCTAGGCCCTACCTAAAGAAACTGAAGTTTTGATTTTTTATCAGTCATCTGCGAATCTCACGAGGAAAGAAATCTTGCTTGCTCTAAAAATGTGTTAATGTTCAAAATTTCAGCTTTCTTAAATCAAAATTAAAATCATTTAAGGGGAAGGCTGCTGAATATGAGTTGGCAGGAATTACCCATTTTTCGGAAAAATTTCCCTACTACCCCTATGATGAATACATTCTATTCAAAAGAGAAACAATAACATTTCATAGTTTTCAGTGACACAGTACTTTTTGCATTCATAATGAATGTATGGGGTAGAACGGAAATATTGCCTTGCATTTTAAAAAGGAAGCAGAAATCAAGGATATAAGTCTACATAGTTTTGCATTTCGATTTCTATAACTTTGAATTAAGTCTTGTGTCAAACAAACTTGCGGAAAAAGTGGTATATCCATATGTCAATGTAAATGATATTTTGGCTGTCACTGTAAACTTTGTTTTACTGTCGTCCACATATTTTCTAATCTTTATTTGGAACAGTGAAGTGATATTACAAAATAAAATGTGTGTTGTACATTTTTTTATTACATAATTATAAAGTTGACACATATTATGAATACCCTCAATAAACTCAGTACTTTTATAGTGTAAAAGCGTCCATATTTCTGCCTTTGACCTTTTTCAGATTATACCTCGCCTATAGATGGGTTCTTAAACTGTCAGTCAAGGACTGTTAGACTAGCAAAAAGAATAACAAGAAGTGGTTTTGTTAAACGATATTTCGGACGGAATCCACCGTCCATCATCAGGTTTATCAATGACCAAGAACAATCATTCCCATTGCAACTATTAAACTTGCTTCATTTCAGTTATAATATAAAAAAACATAGAATCGCTGAAACATCGCTTAGAACATTCACTAAATCCTATCTATTGTTATAAACTAGTAATATATGCAAAACGCCACAAAATCTTTATGAAAATTTCCGTTATCTCTAGTTAGTGATAAACCTGATGATGGACGGTGCATTCCGTCCGAAATATCGTTTAACAAAACCACTTCTTGTTATTCTTTTTGTTACTAAACTATTAGCCCGAACAAATATTTTTAACTGATAGACTAAATAAGGATAGTAAATATAAACTGAATTCCTTAATAATTACATTTTAACAAATCTGATATCAATGCTTCAGCACTTCAACTTTTAGAAACTTCTCGTATACATGTTAAGGCATGGCGTAGCAATATAGGGTTTATACTCTAGTAAGATCAACAAGCTAAAAATCTAGATACTCCATACAACTGATTTCTTTGCTAGATTTTATGTGTATAATGATTGAGTTGAATTCTGAAAGAAAAAAATGTCAATCTAGAAACTTCATCAGTTACCAGATTCTGAATTGCGAGCCTTTACTTGAATACTCGATTATCTTTTTTAAGTGTCACTAAATGTCATTGAATTGTTTATTGCAAATCCAGCATTTTGATTGGCTATGCTTCTAGCGTCTTTCTTTTCCAAAGAAAAATATTTTGAGTGAGTATTCACCTACTTAATAACTTATTTATGCTAGCAATCTCCCATCTTTGGGTGCACTGGTAAATTTCGAAATGTTTACACTTTTATGAATGCAATAGTACAATGGTCTAGCAATCTTTCTTTGATCGGGCCGCTACTGACCGTCGAGGATAAAAGAGGCGCTTTATACTCATCGGGAAAAACCTTTTCTAAACTTTTTCATGTTGTTTTGAAACTTTCTATACTTTAACACCTTTATTATAAGCTTTTTACTATTGTATTTATAGAATATTGTGTAAAATGTTTTGTAATCAACATTTGCTACCGAAGATGGCAAAGAGTTAGCTGCAGATACTGTTTAGCTATCTTTAATCAGTTTATTGCTTTGTAGATCTTTTGTATAATACTAAAAGAAAATACATATTCGGCGTTAATAGCCTAAAGTAAATAACACTCTCGGTCCTCGGTCTTCTAAATGTTTCACGACTCATTTACTTCCTAACTGAAACAAGTCCTCAGTAAAGACATTGAAAACAAAGAGATTTCAAAGAGATTTGGTCTTAAAATTTGGTTTGTAACCAGGTGAAGACATGGATGAAATAGTTTAAAAAACACTGGTTACTCTGGTTAAAAATATTTAAAAAACATGTTAACAATTTCCCGACGTTTCGGTTCGTTTCTGTTCCCAAAGCCAAAAGACCCTGTGCGAAAAGCTCAAATTCGTGCGCCGAAAAATTTCAAAATTCCTTGCGTAGGTTGTGAAAAATGTTACATAGGTGAAACAAAAAGGCAGTTTATAACAAGGGAGGGTGAACACAAAAAAGCTGTTAGAAAATGTGAAACTAAAAAATCGGCACTCGCGGAACTTTGCAAAGAAACGGGCCATCCAATCTCCTGGGACTCCGCTGAAATCATACGCACGTGCCCAAAGTGGCATGAGCGGCGCGTTTTGGAGGCCTGGGAAATAAATGTGTATGGAGAAAAGGCAATC
>JAOEHV020086451.1:0-15847 GCA_025447995.2 Isaurus tuberculatus
CACCCCCCCCCCCCCCCCCCCCCCCCGCAGGAAAAGTTGCGTACGCGCCTGAGATCCATACTTAAACCTAACGGTACTTATATACATACAGCAGTTTCTGAACACTTTTTAACCAACGGTAACTCAGTCACGTACAGATTTGCTTCTTGTTCCAATCGAAAAATTAAATTGTAAACGTGATTCAGTCTGAAAAGCGCGTGAGTCGCACCTTATTCTTAAGCTAAGACCGCTGAGCTTTTTGGCTTGAACGGACGTGACGAACTAAAATTTATTTTTAACACATAATCGTCTTTCGTACAACTTCGCTAATTTGTTTTCATCGTTTTTAACTCACTTAATTAGTTTTATTGCATTTATTTTTTTGTCCTTTATTTTGAATTTGATTTAAATATATCGTTGTACTCCTGGCATTTGTGGTTTCCGTCCGTTACACTCTGTAGACTATATAAGCTGTAAAAAACAAATTGTCCTATTAAACCTGATGAAGACTGGTATTGGCCAGTCGAAATATCGTAAACTGTTGTTGCATTCACGTTGTTTGATCAGCCACTGCTGAAGTCTTTTTTTTGACACGATATTCTAGAAAAAAAAAAGTTTATCCTGACTACTACGTGGACGTTTTAAAAGGTGGCAATCTACTACTGACTTGCATGAGTATAATTAAAGTGCTTTAAGACATCCCCATGGTAGTCGATGCTTGTACCGTTCTGCAGTTATATATATCAATACTTGCATCAATCAATAATTAATCGATTCTTTCCCAATAAGCTGCTGATAATCAAAGAACGCGAAAATTTTTTTAAGTTAATCAATACTTATATGTTTAGCATCAACCAACAGTTAGTCGTACTTTTAGCGATTAGCTTTTAATCAATACTTCACTGATCTCCTTTTAAAAAAAGAAAAATTTCATGCAAAGAATGAAACAAAACACACAAAAAATGAATCATTCAAGCTTAACTTTCTTTTTGATTAAAAATGTTTTACAAAGAACATTTGTTTTTAACGAGCCACACTTGTGGTTGGAATGGCGTCTGATAACACGATGTTGAAATATCATTTTATAAACTTTTAATACGATTCGGTCAAGTGGTTTTATATTTAGTTTGTTTGTGAGCCATACAAACAAGACAATACCATATAAACTAAGCCAGTCGCCCATTTAAACTAGAGAAAATCATTTGACCTCACAAGTTTTGTTCTGTTTCATTAATTAGATAAATAAGCTTCTACAAAATACATTGTTTCGGAAACTGCGATATTGCGTGGTTCTTCTTAACGAGTCCATGGGAAGTTTAATCCGCGACAAGGAATTCTTAACATCAAAAAACTTTTTATTCTACTTTTAAAACAATCATACGCATACTAGTTTAGCTTTTACATTTACATTCTCATATTTGCATTAATATACCGAAATGTAACGTGTAGTTCTATTTTTCTTACTTTACAAGGTTTTAATTTTTTTTTCATACAAGGTAAAAAAAAAAACTGTCGATCTAGACGCGCCATTTTTCCTTTGTTTATAAATTGGGGGTGATGATCGACCACTGCAAACTCATTCGTTTGCGCGGAGAGTAAAGATTTTCAATTAAAAGCAGAAATCGGTACCCCAAAGCATCTACGAATCAAATTTAATGATTATTTTTTATTTTGTTGCACAAAATAATCAGAATAAAACATGTGTGCTTTTTAATTTTATTCATCTGTAGCTAAATAATCAAGAAAAACATTAGCTTTCCATTTGATGGTATCTATCCGTTTGTCTTTGATTAAGCGAACGGTACAAACATTTCACCGTTAAATGCGCTTTAAAATTGCACCTCATGATTTTGTTATGAGTTTCCAACATTCTGACAAAGTAGAATATTTGTTTAATATGAACAATTTAAGCATTTATCAAAAATCACAGCGGAAACTTTGAAGTTAGGCTGAAACTCAACCTTTCGTTTCTTGTTAAGAAATGTGGTTAATTAGTTAATGAGATTTGGGCCAAATTCTGCGACTAAATGCAGCATGAAAATCGGCAAAAAGATTTAGCAAACACAAGACTTGGCACCATAAGGAAATAGACGGGTTACATTTAAGAATTTGCTTAAACTATGCAGTAGAGTTTCATACCTGATGCTTGACTTGTGATGGAAATTTCTGAGCATGCAAGCCTCAGCAGAACCGGTATATATTTTATTTGTTAATCTTTTGCGCATGCTCATTTTAAACTCCCTGTCCCTCAAATAAACCTCACCGTAGGCGTTTTTCTCTCGGTGATAACTGACCCGGAACTTAGAATCAGCTTTATACCGGAGGTAACTAGAACGCAATTAAGTGATAATTCTATATCAGTACTTGTACTTGTAGAAAAACTCTTTAATGTTACAAGAAGATTCAAAAATTTCAAATAACACCTTAAAATGCAAAACTACTAACTAGTCTAGGGACGATACAACTCTAATTTTCTAATTGAATTTTCTAATTGAGTTTGCATGGTCTATGAATCTACAAAAAGTGTGCAGCTCAACCATTGTTATTTTATTTTTAATTTTTAATTTTTTTTAGATTGCATTATTTTCATGTAAACATTAGAGCTATGCGTGGCTATTGTGGCTTTCGTCTTAAAGAATATAAGACTAAACTGCGGTTTCTTCGAGATAAATTTCTTGCACGGAAGCAGCCGATTTTCAAAAATATCAACGTTAATCTGCTCTCCGATCTTCCCTGTTTTTGAAATATTTTCAGCTGTCGTCTAAAATTAGAAATACAATACATACATCATACGCTTAGAAAAAATCCAAATGAAATGTGCGTTTCCTATATTAGTGCCGGCAAAGACTGGCATTGTCGATAAAACGCGAGTTCTTCGTGAAATTTACTGTTTCATGATGAGTGCCATCAAAATTCAAGTGAATAACTAAGATTATAAGTATAACGGACATGTAACAAGGCAAAAATAAAACAAATACAAAACAACTAAAAGAAATCAAGTTTAAATCATTTGGCACCGGAAGACTGAATATTAAATTGTAGCTTTCGACAAATTTACACGCACACAATAAAAACCGTTTGAGAACCATTAAATGTTTGAAGTTTATCTATTTTGCTCGTGGGAAAATTTAAAAAATATTGACAAGTTTATTTTATCTCTATACTACTGAAATTTTTTTAGTCGTGAAGAGCGTGAGAATTTTATTCTTGTAACATTTTTAACATTTCAGTATATCAGTTGATTCCTAGGAAGAGAGTTTATGTAAACAAATTTTTGAAACAACGTAACTAGTGTTTTTAAGTATGTCCAGCAAGTTTTAGCTATTTAAAAAAAAAAACTTTAATTATCATTCATTAATTATAGTTTCAAAACTTTTTAATTTACATGTAAATATTTACGCTCAAACTCCAAAACAAAAACGTTTTGGTCATTATTTGTTAATGTATGATATATATTATATATACCCACGACTGATCTGCCTCGAATAGCTATGCTACCGTAGCATAGCTATTCGTGCGGGTCAGACTCATTTGTAAATGTATTGTATTTGAAATAAAGTTGAAGTTGAAGTCTTAAAGCGTGTGTTTTAATTTAACACTGAGTTCAAAACTACATCTTCCAAAATCAAATCGGTAACGTTTTAACAAAGTGCTCATAGACAAGGGCCGCGGGGCGTTTTTAAGAGTGGTGGGGCAAACTTTTGAGGTGAAGTGCTGACATCTTAATGGAAACTAAAACTGGTTAAAGTCAGGGAAAAAAGTGGGGGGGGGGGGCGGCAATTGCTCCCGTTGCCCCCCCCTGCAACGCGGCCCCTGATAGAAAGTTAAATCTCTACACTGTTGCTTAGCAAAGTAAACTGAAATTGAAAATAATTCGGTGGTATGTCTCAATTTTCCTTTATATTGGCCTAAATATTTTAAAATTCAATATAAAAACTGAAAACAGCCCAATATCCAAAAGTATAATTACAATCATTGCAATGAATATTACGTCGGCAGTACCATTAGAAAGTTCACGAAAAAATCCGAGAACATGCACTTAAACAGTAACTGACCGTCAATATTTAAACATCTTAAAAAATGAAACAACAAAGATAACAACATCCATGTCTCCATTGTGGACAGAGAAAGCCGGACCCTATCAACATAAAATTAGAAGCCCTCGACATTAACAAGCTACAACCTTCTATCAATTCTAGAGAGGAAGCCAAAGAACTGAACAACTTATTGTTCTATCATTATTGTTCTCATTTCCACCCGCCTAGTTCGTTCTTCTTTTGTATTTCTGGTTTATTTAGTCTAATTTTACATCCCTGGGACCCTTCTGTTTTAGCCACTTTGTCTTTATTCTCAGCCCACATATAAAATGTTGCACGCACCATTGCGCGTATATTTTATACTGTCGATTTTATGCATTCTGTCATTTACTTCTCCGACTAATGATGCTTTTGCACGGCAAAAGCTAGCAAGTTTCATCTTTAATCCGCAATAACGTTTTATACTTTTTATATATAATTATTTAATTTAGTTCGCATAAGTAGTTTTGAAAATTAAAACTTTTTCTCAATATGAATAAATACAAACTATGATCTGTTTTTAGAATATCACAAAAAAACTGAAACTGTTGTAAAATATATTTAGATTTTTTAAAAGGAAAACAAATTTAACATAAGACTTAAATTAACAGATTAGAAAACTTTTGTAGCTTGTGCTTTTTCAAAAGTTCCAAGCACTTTCACAAGAACAGCTTTTGAAAAAAAAACAAAAAAAAGATAATATAGACTTAACGTAAAAAAATTCATTTTGTAACAAAACATTTTTAAATTATTTTAGAAAAGTACTGAAAACCATTATAATGAATCAGTTTCCAGTAAACAGGGCAAAATTGACTTGAAATTATAATATCTAACAAAAACTACTTCCATGTTAAAAGATTTATGGACTAAGTTTAGGACACTGATCTAATACATCTACTCCACCAATTATCTATTCGTAAATTGTTTACGCTAAAATACGTTGTTTCACCGCCTATAATCTATTGATTAAACTCCCTGCTAGTGACTTCAATTTCCGGTTTCCGTCGTTCTCCCTTAGAGGTTTAGAAAACGGTGTAAACTGTAAATATTATCGTCATTTTTATCATAATCATTATCAATGTGTTATCAAGATTATTGAAAAAAAGATTGAAAACCAGCGCACGATCAATTTTTTTCCTACGTTGGATTACTTAAAAAAGAAAGTGATCAGTCGAAATTAAGAAATAGAATATTGTGTCAAAAAAGAGACTTATGCATGAACAACACGACACGTTATTTTACCAAGAGTATTATTATATAGTTATAATTGTATATGTACAGTGTTTTGAAGAGAAACAACAAAACTATATTATAGTTTTGATATTTAGTTGTTTATCTTAAAAACGCTGTATACAATTGTAACTATATTTATTTCTTGATAACAATCCTTGTAATTTTGATATAAAAACTGACAAATACCACGAATAATTTAAAAGGAAGGCAACTATTCATAAATACCCAGCATATTTCCGTCTTGTTTTTGATGAAGGGTGAAGCAATCTGACGAATATTAATTTCATTGATTCTTTTAACCCATTTTCACAGAACTCTTGAATATGTAGGTATTGCTTTTCCTCTATATTTCCCCATAAGTCCAAGTTTCCCGCTATTAAGAACCCACAAACCCAAATTCTGCAATTTCTTGTTCCTTCTATAATTTATATTATAATTGAAGTGAAACAACTTAGCATATTCATGCCATAGAAAAGATGGGAACATTTGTTGAAGGATAGCTTTCCACAAAGTTTACCACAAATAATGATCAATGTGTAGTGGCTTTTAGAATAAATACCATCTTCTAGTACGAGACTTCAGTTGGACCAAAGAGACCAATAGAGTTTCAGAAAGCAACCTGAAAAACGTCAGTTGCATGTTTAAAATGTTAAAAAAAAGATCTACAACACAGATATATAAAGAACTACAATAAACAGTTTAATGCGGTGCGGTTGGCGTAGTTAGTAAGATCTCTGTCTTCCAACCATAAATTTCCAGGTTCGATCCTCCGCTCTGCCGACATTTGAATATTTTGATGACCTTTTTTCCGCCACAGCTTACTCAGCTTTCCATCCTTACGAGGTCGGTAAATTAATACCAGCTTCGGCTGGGAGCTAACCTGTTATGGATTAGTGTCCCGTCCAGGGGGAATCAGGGACTCTCATCCGCTTAACACTCAAACCGGAGATAAGCACCGGCCCAAAGGGCCACGAGACCCATAAAAGAATTTATCTAGCTAGCTCCTAACATGCTTGGATCAACATGGCTACTTCCATTTGCAACGAGGATCCAAAACGTCACTAACTATATACCCTTCCTTCTCGTATCCTCCTCTACACACGGTATCCGAGAACACATACACTTTCTTTTAATCCGTTTATTGCTTTTTTCTTGGCTTTCACATTGTTGAGAAAAATTTATTTATATACCCGAGCTTCTTCGCTTTCGCTGTTATGTAGGTGTAAATTGTCACCAGTTGGGCGGGAATAACAGTGTAGTCAAAAAATGACAATCTCAATACAAATAAGACAACTCCATCCTCCCTTTTAAACGAAAGTTCAAAAGGACTCGTTTCGTTTTCCTAAGAAAGCAACACAGTGATTTGTTTCAAATTTTTGTCGAGTGCGTTGCAGCTCAAACTTAAACCAAAAGCGTCGTTATAAAAAGGAAGAAAGGAGGGGGAGTTGGGGAAGGGTGAAGGGTGAAGGGAGGCAACTGGATCTATATTTTCTTGGTTTCGGTAAATAGATCATACCTGTCTGTAAGGTGTCTAAAAATGGACCAAGTACACGATATTTATTCTGAACAGCGGGGAATTTCTTAAAACTTTTAGGTTTTAGTGAGATGCTGCATACCCTGTTTACCCTTGGCCACGCCTTGGTACCTTTATTTGCTTGTCAAGCTTTTACCCAACACCTGAGAAACCAATAAATAAACAGATATCCTCCAACTCATTAAAGCTGTTGACAAAATAAATTTTTCTGCATCGCTTAAACCAGATTCAAAAAGCAACAAAACAACTTTTTTACGGGATAAATTCCGAATTCGATCGTATTTTTTTGATATTGACCTCGCGAGATAGCATGCATTTTACGGCAATTATGACTTTAGGTGGCAACTTTCGAGTGGCGTAGCACCAAGCTCAGCCATATTATTGGAATACGTGATTATTTGCCGACTCTTCCCAGGGACTGGTCCGTCTTGGGGTTGGCAGTGATCTTCTGTACTGCTACTATTGCCTCGTTAATCTTGGTTTGAAGGTCACGAAGTTCTGTGATGTGAAGGAGGCGCATTATCTTGGCCGCTTCATTAACAGCAGAATCTAAAGAGTAGAAACGAACAAAAAGTTAAATCGACTCTGGGTTGAAATGTTTAATCATCGCTTTAAGTAGAGTAGGAAAGCTGACTATTAGAGTATAATCCCTTCGTCAGAGAAACTGACAGTATAACACACATTGCAAATAATTACAAAATCTTACAAACGAGAAAAGCTACACAACTTGAATAACCACTCAATCCAACTTTAGTCCAAGTTAAAAGGAGTTACGAGTAACTGTAATCGTATTCTTTTGAATTTCTGAAACTGAGTAACTCTCCGTAATTTATTCCCTGATCTTTATCATTTTTCCAAGGGCTACAGTACGTCTCTTGAAAAAGGATTCTCAATTAGCTCTTTGCCGGGCATATTAGCCAATATATGAAAGAATGAAGCACATTTACTCTCACACGTACAGTAGCACTAATTAAATTATTATAAATAAAATAAATAAATAAAACTTGCTAATCGCCCTCCTTGCAGTCAAGGACTGAATTACGAGGACGCGGCTCAACAATGTTGGACCGCAAGCATTTTAAAGGCGTACTCGTTACTCACAGACAATTTGGTTTACAGACACATACACAATTGCAGCCGCTTTACGGCCCTTCTACGACCTTGGAGCACAGCACCAAAGCCGGATTGAATAAGCTGGGAGTCGATTTTTGCTGCGGAAGGAAAACCCGCAATACCCGGAGAAAAACCCTCGGAGTCAGATTGAGATCGACAAATCTCAGCCCACATACCGAGCCCGGGGATGGAGGTAGAGGTGGGAGGCGCGAGTGATGACTGCTACGCCAACCTGACTCCCCGTCATATTCGTCATATTCAGGAAAAAAGTGCAAATTTGTGGATGGATATTTAAAGGGATATCTTTTTTCTTTCATGGACGTTTTGTAGAATCACACCTGAATTACATGGTTGCTCCATGATTATCTAAGAGCCTATGGCTCGTACTGAATATTGAAAACTATCTAGTTAAAATGGTAGAAACATACTTAAATCTTCTTAAAGTTCTCTACAGCAACAATATTATCTATATTAAATGTGCTTCTTGGTTATCTAAGTTGATAAGCTGGAGCAGATACACGGTTCAGAAAAGAGAGATTTGGATACTCTTTTCCCAACGAGACAACCCTAGGGAATTATGGTCAACGAGTATCATTACCCCAAGAAAACTTTGTAACATTTGTCCCTGGAATGGAAATTTTTCAGCAATTCATGGGATACAAGAAGTTTGTTCCATGCCTTTGAAACAATCTTGTGACAGGAAAAACATTAGACTTGTAACCCACTTTTTACCTTCTGTTTTATACTAAACAAGACATTTAAAACCTTGCCTGCATAGCGTCTGTTTAAACTGTTTTTGAAGAGAAGGGAAAAATGAAACGAGTGGCGAAGCCGCGAGTACAAAACGAGTTGGCGAGCGAAGCTAGCTGTGAGGGGATTGGGGAGAAGCTGTTTCTCCCCTTTCCTCTCCCCAATCCCCTTGTGACTCGCTTCGCTCGCTGACTAGTTTTGTACTCACGGCTTGGCCACTCATTTCAGTTTTCCCTTCTCTTTAAAAACAGTTTAAACAGCCGCTACTCCATAATGTTTTTCTTTTCATGTCTATCTATTTATTTTACACGCCTTTTATTCCAACCGTGGATTTAGATCGACCAAACTAACTTTATATTTGGGAATTTAATGCTCAAGTTACTAGCATAAACCCGCTGATTACACAAAACTTACCTCCAGTATCAAAACCCAACTGTGTGTTTTCCAGCGGTAAAATATCTCCCGTTTTCTAAAATTTTAAATGATAAAGAACCAAATCAAAATTCATTACCGAAACAGTGACTTTTGAGCACTATGAACCAAAACCATACAGTACACCATAAAAGAAACAAAAAAACAGTAAACCTTTTGGCCTGTACTTTTGAGAGCTGCAGATGACAATTTACTTTCCACAAGTGATCTTATTGCCTGAAAAAAAATAGAGTTATAACAAATGTAGTATAAAATAGTTCTCTGATCACCAATACATTTCTAAAGTCTGACTGGTAAAAGAGTAGATCTGCAACTAAAAGTACTGTATTTCTCAACTTT
The DNA here is from genome assembly GCA_025447995.2 of Isaurus tuberculatus. Lineage (NCBI taxonomy): Eukaryota > Metazoa > Cnidaria > Anthozoa > Zoantharia > Zoanthidae > Isaurus > Isaurus tuberculatus. The sequence continues at coordinate 9,457 of JAOEHV020086451.1, forward strand.
GTCTTCCCATCAATTTGCCTTTTTTTTTCTCCCAAGACTTTCTTTAAATTATGTACCAACATGGTGTCCAAAATATAGATTTTCTGATCTTCAATCACAAGACCCAAAGCTATGTAAACAGGCTTGTGTGCTTTACTCTGTCATATGACTGTTTGATAGTAGAGGCTTAATGTTTAACCCTACAGCTTTGTGAGAAAAACTTCCTTTACTTTTAAAATTAAGAACCTTCCTAACTCAATTTTACAATATCAATTATTTTTTATTATGAAATCTCCCCATAGGACTTCTCACGTTCACATTATAAGTGAATACAGGGTTCAACAGTATCCCTTACAGCTACTCACAAATAATAATAATTTGAAACATTAAAAAACATGCCAGTGAAGCAGAGAGAACACAGCACCAGGATCACTACCCTGCCCTTTTTGACAAGTGTGTGGGTTCTTTTTAAGTCCCCCAACAGATTGTTAGGATACTGGTTCTAAAATTTAGCATCCTTACCTTACCAACTACGCTAACCTTTGCTTAGCTTCATCCAACAAATTTCTTACAAACTTCTCCAGATAAACATCAATTTCAAACCACTCCAATAGCTAAGCACTTTAAATCCTAACTGCATATTGTACCTTGCTCATCATTCTACATTTCTACACTCCATTCCAAGATTATGCAATTAGTACAATTTATAGAAGCTTTTTAAGCTTTTAAGCTTTTTATATGCCAGAATCATATATTACAGAAGATAAAGTTTAAACATTTAAACAGTACTTAGAGACTTCAAAACTGTTGTACTTATACAAAGGGATCCTTTTATGAAACTAAATTAAAAGAGGTAGAAGTGGAGGAAGGAAGACAGCTGACCTGGAGTAGAACAAAATGATCTTCATGTTCTGGTAAGTTGAGCAACTTTGCAAGAGAAAAGACACCTGCTTTGAAGTCTGGATTGTCAGCTGAAAAAATAATTATTCTAAACTTCATCAACATTGCTTTAGAATTAACATTGTACCAAATTCAATTATGTAATAATAATTAATTATTATTATATTATTAATATCTATCAATGAAATACATCGAAAAAGTATTGAAAGGAAAATGACATCAGAAGTATAGAAAGAATGACTACTTTTGCATGAGTATGATCTATTGAGTAATGAGAGATTGAGATATAGTAGTAATAACTATTGATAATATAATAATAATAAAAATTATACTTAAATACTAAATTTACTTTCCAAGTACCTGTTAAATTTAGGAGCCCTTCATTTGTAGCACTTTCATTTGTTGTCATACTACTTTGTGAGCTGAGTCTTGCAGCTGCTGCACTGTTATAACTTTCATCTGAAATATTAACAAGTAATTATAAAATTAATTAAATTAAAAAAAAATTTAAAACTACACTGAATAAATAAAGATTACCGGCATACAATACAATACATGCATTATTACTGATAACATTGCTTCTAGCAGACATTTTACTCAAAAATTAAATGATTATCTAAAATCAACATCCTTAGTAAAAAGTTAAATTTCCTACAAGTGACTAAATTTTAACTTAAATTGTGTTTAGGAACTCAATGCTTAAATTGTTATTGATATGAAATCAAAACTTGTACAGCTTGCTGTTTTCTGAATTTAAATTATAACACTCTAAAAAGCATAAAATATTAAGAAAACTACACAATAAGAATTAAGCAAGCAGTACTTTATTGGCAACCTGTTCAAAGAGAAAGGCAAAACAAGTTGCCATAGATGGAAATGCGGCAAGAGATAATAACGAGCAAAGTTAAGTATGGTAGGCCTTTAAACTGACATGAGAGAAATACTGGCACTAGGATGATACATTCAAAGCACAATAGTCTATTTTCCACATACAACTCAAAAATTATAAATAACCAAACTTACGGTTTTCACTGTATTCCAGCCTAACTGCATACGACAGTAACCACTCCACTACTGTTGATCTTATATTACGATCAACAGGACATTCCAAGTCATTCAAGTACTAAAATGAAAAACATCAAATTATTACAGACTGCAGAATTACAGGGTACAATTTATTAATGTATTGCAATTCGCAAATTGCGATGCACTTTTGAAAGTTTGCGATACAAAAATGTCAAAAAACTAGTAAAATAGCGATACCAATAAATGTTTCTCTGTATTAGTTTTTAGCTTTAGGTCATTATAAACAACATGTGAAATTAACAGAGTATAAGTGGCTATCTGTTAAGTACCTGTGAACCTCCTCTGAACTATTTGAAGTTTCAATACATTGCACAAACGCGACCACTCTGTGTAGAAATTTTAACATCTAGAGGTGATAAACCTTTGCACTTTGGCTTACTTTCATTGTAATTTCCAATACAATAACTGAATGTTAGAAAGATTTCCATGCAATTTTATTCCCCTTTCAAAACTCTGGACTCAGATGGCATTTGGAAAAACAAACATACAAGTCATTCTGCCATTGCAAGACATTCCTCAGAGGAAGGAAGGGGGGAGGGGGGGGGGGGTTGGGGTAGCCCCGAATTACCCTAAAAACCAGAAGCTACAAAGCAGGGTGCAAAATTGAGAAAATTTCAAACAGGGCCATTCGGATATATTTTACTGAATCACAATTTTTGAAGATTTTAACAGGTGCTATTTGGCCAGTTAAATGTATTTTTGAGACACTGTTACTGGTCCACAGCCAAAGAAGCTGGCTAATAATTGTTGTAAAATTAACATCCTGCAAAGTAGAAGTAGTGAAGTTAAGGATTTCCGTACTACCCCATATATTCATTATGAATGCAAAAAGCATGCTAAAAACTTTGACATGGTATTGTTTCTCTTTTGAATAAAATGTATGCATAATGAATGTATGGGGTAGTACAGAAATTTTATGCACTAGTCAATGTAAAGCCCCACCCCTCCCCCCCAGGCCACGCATAGCGGGGGCAGAGCGAGGATATTTTCCTAAGATTCACTGGTTTATCCTGCCCCAACATGCGAGGGATTTGCAAATTTTTATGCCCTTCCTAATGGACCGGAGAAGTGAGTGAGGGATCAATGTTCAGGGGATTTGCTTGCGATTAAATCAGCCTTTGATTTTTCGTGCCACATGGTTATTTTGTCATAAATTATATGGTCACATGCGATCGTTCAACGTTGCTTGTGCTCGAGGTCTTATTATAAAAGTCATTTTAAAATGAAAGAAAGATGCTCTGCAAAGTGTGGCATGGAGAAACAAAGAAAGCAGTGCCCACAGATTCTTTACAAATTACTGTTTTAAGTAAAGGTAAGCTTTAATATTTTTGTGAGGCAAGAGTGGGGTATTTTCTTGGTACTATCAGTGCCCTGGTGGGGAAGGTCTTAAGCAAGTTTTCTCAGGCTCAAAATCCAAGTCCCCACTAATGCGTGGCCTGGGGGGGGGGTTTACATTGACTGGTGCATTACCCAAAAACTTTTTTCTCATTCAAAACTGAATAGTACTTTATTAATTTTTCATTTTATGTCATTTAAATATCTCCCTACCTTTTTAAATGTATTGGGCCACTCTTTACTTGCAGTGCTCCTCAGCCCTTTCCGATCTTCTATCTTGTAAAATCTTATCTTTTGATCTTCCAACCAAACCACAAGGTTTCTGAATTCTTGTTCATCTTCAAAAATGGGAGAGTTTGAAAACGTTTTCATTTAAGTACCAAATGATTTGTAATCTTTTACATTTAAGTAATGTATAGAGTATTCAAGCAATATATAAAGGAAATACTTTCAAAGATTTATTCAAACATGAAGTTTTTTTGTATACATAAATTCATACACAGTTTTATCAATTTTTTTTATCAGTAATCACCGGCATAATTCATGAACTACTTGACCTCAGAAGGTTTTTAAAAGTCACTAAAATTGTATGTTCCTTGCCGTTTATTATTTCAACATCGAAGACTCTTACCTGTGGGACTGAAAGTGTCTGGGTGGTGGTATTCAAGAGCTCTTAGTTTCCTTTTGAACATTTTTCATTGTATACTACGACAATATCGCGATCGGAGTACCACCGACAGAAAACTCGCACTACACATTCAGGTGTAGCGGCCACGTGGACTGGAATCGAACCCTAAATTTTAAGAAGTGTTACTGGTCAACCGAATGTGGGCTCATGTAGTCTGTGATGGCGCTGTTTTCAAAGAGACCAGTTTGGAGAACATTTCGTACCAAAAACTTTAATTTTTCTCAATTTGCTTTTGAACTAAGGCAGAATACCGACCACAGGACAGGTTTTAGTAAAAAAACACAAAATGACATTAATCAAAATAATACTTATTCATGTAAGCCATGGTTCACACTTAAAGAGCTGCCGATCTTGTCGCGGAAGGAATTACAAGAGCTTTGTAAAACGATTGGAATCAAGGCAACAGGGAGTACCAGTGCACTAAAAGAGAGTCTGTTACAGTTTCACAAAAGTCATTTGTCAAATCGAAACTCAGTGCTTTATTATCCTTTTGCCAAGAACATTGCCAATGGCGGCTTTGAATCGTTTAATACTAAAATGGAGTGTTCTGATATTCCGATCACATTTCCTTCACCCAGTAATCGAACTTTACCACTTCTGGTAAGTGTTGAACCTATGGATTGCTGGGTTAGTGCCGGGTCCCAGAAACTTTACAAGGCACTTGGTGCACGAGGTACAAGAACAGCTACAGATACACTTTATTCTGCAAATTTGATTAATTCTTTATCAGTACTGCCCGAAAATGGCCAATTCTTGCGTGACAGACCTAGCGTTACAACAGTTATAAATGCTACATCTAAGGGGAAGTTATATTTATTAAGCAAGTGGAGAAAGCAGCAAATTGAGAAACATGGCAAGGAAGCCTTTGAACAGTACACATCAATGGTTACGAGGAGAGGATCAATGTTTCATTCATACATCGCTTCTGTCCTTAGTGGTGATAAAACACTGAGCATACCACAACCCATACTGGGCCTCTGTAGGAGTGTATCACATGTTTTGGGTAACCTTTCAGATGTGCGTGCCATTGAGAAAAAGGTGTCCCACCTTCGTCTTGGTTACACAGGTGTTCTTGACACTGTTGCCTCCTACAGAGGTGTACCATGTGTTATTGAATGGAAAACATCAACAAAAGTAAAAACATCGCTCAAAGACTGCTATGAATACCCTATACAGTCTGCAGCATATGCAGGTGCTGTGAACTATGATCCAGAAATGGAAGGAAGCCATCCACTGTCTGCTATGATTGTTGTTGCATATGCTGATGGAAGGCCAGCAAATGTTCATTTCATGAGCTTAGACACTTGCTGTGTTTACTGGAGGCAGTGGCTGCTAAGACTTCTTCAGTACAAGCAAAGTCTCTAGCAGAATCTGTCTTTTTAAAGGCACACTGCAAGGTTGTTCAAGCATGCATAAGTTGAGCTGCCTCATTTGAAAAAATCATTAACCAAAATCAAACATTCCAATACTGCATTTTTACAAAATTGTATTATGTTTTTTTAGCTCAATATTTCATTTACATATTTATAAATAGAGCACAGTTAGGTGGGAAGTTACGCTGAGTTTCATTTCAAGAAAAATAGCAATTCTAATTGTGGTGGAAGAAGCCTTGAAGCAGGAAGAAAAAATGTTCTTAAAAATGGCTACAATATTGTACATGATTTGCTTTATGAGACAATGTCCATTCACACCCATTTTTGAGGAGTGAAAATTAAAACAAGACAGCTTTGGTTTCAAAACTAACTCAGAATTTGCAAGATTTCATTTGGTTTGTGCCAAAACACAGGGGGAATAATGTAGAATCTAACTTCCCTCTTTGTTTTTTCCATATTGCATACTTGCAAGCATTATTTTAATTAAAAAGAAAGTTCTCCATATATACAATTAAAAATATAAAAACAAGGTAAAAATGTTTAAAAAAGTTTAAAATGGTAAAACGTTTTCAATCAATTCGATCATCTTCAGTATAAAAAGGTGCAGGTTCGACCAAGATTTAAATATTTGGCCATAAAACAAAGCTCAATGAGCTCCTGGACAGAGGAGAATTAATAACTCTTGAGTGGGGAGTCGGGAAATTGTAGTAATTTGTAGTAATTTCCCGATCCCAACTCCCCACTCAAGAGTTATTAATTCTCCTCTGTCCAGGCTATCTCGATAATTTAATGGTTTCAAAATTGACACTAAAAGTATGGTCAGGGATGAAAGCGTCGATTTGAGAACCCGAAGTGTGGAACTCATAGGGGAATTCAATTGTGGCTTTAGAATAAAGGATACATCGATTCTGTTAAGATAATCGCGTGGCATACTTATCTCTTCAAAGGCCTGTGTGGGAAAATTTGAACTGGAAGCATTTTTCAGGGAAATATTTGGCGATTAGTTATGGAGTTCGAAGGCTGCTAATGG
>JAOEHV020086546.1:0-15846 GCA_025447995.2 Isaurus tuberculatus
TTGAATATAATTGGTGGCCCAACCAGATCGGCAAGAATTATTTCGTGGCCCCTCCGTATTCCCTCCGCCCCCCCCCCCTAGCAGATACTTTCTGACCGGTCCCTTAGTTTTTCCTTCTGGCCCCCTCCCTCCCGGATGAAATTAAAGACAGCTCCTGATTAAATGCGTCGGCGTGCTTTAGACAATAAAAGCTGTTTTACAGTTCCTTATTATCTAGTATGGAACGCGAAGCTACGGAGGCTCATAAAGGCCATCCATATACAAAAATTTATATGCCATTTATTCCGCGATAACACAACTCATTATCGTGCGATAGTACATCTTATAGCGTGATAGTACATCATATTGCGCATCATATATTTAAAATGTAATACCCGCTACAACGTGGCCTTAGTGCCTATATTAGTGGCTGTAATTCTAGACACTATCTTTAGCACGAATGGACTTGAGCGTAATTTAAACACGTGTACGTTGTGCTATGATAAAGCGCTTCAAAACGTTAGCTCAAACGACAGCAGCTTATGTTACCGCTAAATTCAATAATTATAAATATGTCAATTTCTAACTGTCTAAAATAACCTAAGTTTTGCAAAAAAAGACTTTTTTAAGAAAAAAAAATATTTGAAAAAATGTCAGAAATTCAAGACTATGCTAAGAACATACCGAAGGCTGGAGAAGGACGAATGATAATAATTTATTTTGTTAACTCCAGAAATCATGAATATATTGTAACGTTAACTCGGCTGATAAACGTCAGTTTAACGTTGGTGAAAGTGTTGCAGCTTAAAATAAGTTTTACAAAAACAATTTGCAACCAAATTTGTATTCAAACACAGACGATAGCAAGGATAACATATTTTTCGGACAAACAGTCCCTGCGTTTTAAACTGATTCCAATATTTGCTTACTTGCAAATGAAGCGAATTAGTGCAAATTCTGCTAGGCAAATCTACATTCAGTAGTCTCTGTTAAATAATCTGGGTAGCAGAATCTCAATTATAAACTTGAAAAAGATAACTAAATTTTTTTTTGTGTTGACATGTTGATTTGAAGTTGACCTGCCGAAACATGTATGCACAACAAAATGTGTCATTAGCAATATTGTGTGTTAGAACATTTGAGGCAGAAGCCCTCAAAATTATTACCAACATTTAACCACGACTCAAACTTACAAACCAAGTAATTACAAAAGCAAATAAGACGAACCTTTGGTATTGAAGAACTGGCTTAAGAATAAGAGGCATCATTAATCTCTTCTATGGACATTAAAATAATCTTGCTCTCTTGGATTTCACATGAATACTATTAATTATCAAACTTCTTAAGAAATTATTGAACTCTTTTGGCCTGCAGCACTTTCCACATTTTAAAGCGGAAGAGGTCTCTCAAATTTAAACGTGTATTTGCATGTATACCTAATCTATTGCGGTGTATCTTGCTTATTAACACAGGATTTCGACGCATTGAAATTACAGTAATAATAAAGCACGATTTTCACATCATTAAAGAGGTGATTTTACAAAAGAAATAGCTCACTTGTTAAATCTGAAATTTCATAAATACTCAGGGAATGCACGAAGACTTCTAAAGAATTCTACTAAACCTCTCACATTTGCATTAAAATTTATGAAACTTTAAGCTGATGGTGAGAGCTTTAGACAACACATTCCTATAACATGACAAAAATGATTTAAATTTCACGCTGAATGTTTAGTTGCCATAGCAAGATAAGTTCTCACTTTCAACCACAACAAAAGTCAGAAGTTGTCGAAATAAAAAAGAAAAGATACATACGTATATATATATATATATCTTATTAAACAGTTTAGTATGTAGTATGGCTAGATATTTTTACGAGTCTTGCAGTATTTTGACGAGCCCGAAGGGTGAGTCAAAATGCACACGACGAGTAAAAATATTTTAGCCATACTACATACTAAACTATCTAATAAGTTATTTATTATCCAACGTTTAAAAAAAAAATTAAATTCGAAAGAAGAGAAAAGATTACCACTGCATCATGATTGGCGCTCGTGTGACAGATTTCTGGAGTACAAATATCACTCAGTACGTACAATAACGTGAGATATTTGTACTCGTCCCAGACCCTCTCGTGGTGTTATTTGAACGGTTATTTTTGCAGTTGGATAATGAATATATATATATATATATATATATATATATATATATATATCTTTCCTTTTTTATTTCGACAACTGATTATGAATTTTGTTGTGGTTGAACTTGAGAACTTATCTTCCTGGTAACAAATATACGGCACCAGTTTTATTACAGGTGTGCCACAATGAAAATAGTACAATAAATAAATGAATGAATGAAACGTACTAATACAAATGTACAGATGGCAAGTTTTCGTTTCACGCACAGAAAAAGGGCGACATCATTAGAATTTGGCTTGAAAAAAATGCATCGATACTTAGCGCATGCGCTAATACTAAGTACTTCCAGCCACTAAAGTTAGCATTAAGGCCTCATTGGTAGCGAGAATTACCTTATAGTCTATCATAAATGGTAGTGACTGTGAATGTTAGCAAACTTCTCCATAGTGTTTGAATACAGCTAGGCGTGTTCAAAAACTCGTAATTTCAATCGAAGCGCTACAGTGCTATATTTAGTTATTGAGCAAACCAAAAAACTGTGTTTGACACAAACAAGGCCTTTTTCTCACGTCCTTACAGGAATAAACGCAGTTAGTCACATGATTGTCTTTCACAACGTGACAGTACAGGACCCCATAAGTGAAGTAAACTTGACAGTCCTTAACAGCCATTGGTTTTACAACCGTCACGTGATCGCTGTTGGGGAACCTATTCAAATTCACTGCAAGGTCTCAGATGGCACCAGTGTTTACTTCAAGGTTTATTACGATACTGAAAGAACTCCTAAAACTTACAAAGAGTACCCCAGTAAGAGAAATCCAAGCGGCGGATCTTATGTAACTCTAACTCACAATTTTCAAGGAAAAGGGATGTATAACGTAACTGTTATTGGCAAAAATTTGATCAGCAGAAACAGCAGCTGGATCGTACTGCAGGCTCAAGAAAGTATCAAAGGGCTTGCACTAGTAATGGCAGACCACACAGCAACAAGCAAAAGTTTTGTTTTATCTTTTCGTCTTCTTAAAGGAACTAATGTTACTTATCTTGTTAACTTTGGCGATGGAAGTCGAAACGTGACGACAACGGCTTCTTCGTTATCTCATGCAATTAACTCCTCTCGCGTTTCCATAGTAACCGTTACAGCATCCAATCAGTTGGGTTCGGTGACGATTCAAAAAAAAGTCGTCACTCTGAACAGAATTCAGGGATTGAAATTTACTGAAGGTTTAGAAATCGCGCATCTTGGCAAACCTTTAACAGTCACTTGGAAAATTGACAGCGGAAGTGACGTCACATATATTATCAACTTCGGTGATGGTTCGTCTCCACGTAATATCAGTTCATCTAAGGTTGGCTCAGAGTTGCTAACAAAATATACTTATAGTTCACGTGGACAGTATACAGTTACTATTACGGCTCATAACAAGGTTGAACCAAATCAGACAATATCGTCAACAGTGTTCGTAGAGGAACCAATCAACGGACTCTCTGCTTATGCATCATCAAATTCAATTGAAGTGTTTTCTAAAGTTATGATCTATACCAGAATTTCTCAAGGGTCACGTGTGACATATCATTATGATTTTGGAGATGGCTCTCCTGAACTTGACATGTCTCAACCAAGCGTGACTCATCAGTACAAAAAACCTGGCATTTTCATTCCATCTGTTAGCGCAGCCAATAACATCAGTTCAGTTACAATAAATGTTAACTCCAGTATAACCGTGAAAAAACCATTCGGGCCTTTAAAGATCAAAAACCTTGTTATTCTATGCGAGCCTACAGTTCTAGGAAATATTACTTCAATTCGGATTGAATTTTCGTACGGATATCTCTTTATTTGTACAGTGGATTATGGAGATAACACTGAGGGGAGGTTTAACGATTCTGACTTGCACGTACCTCTGTTTCATAGATACCACAAAACGGGATCTTTTCATGTACTGGTACACTGTTCAAATATAAAAGGTAGTAGTTACGCGGAAGGTATTGCCACTGTTGATACTGAAATTATTGGTTTAAATTTTACCGAGCCGGTTAAGTACGTCATATATGGCGAAATAGTCCAAGTCAAATGGACATGGAATAGCGGCACAAACATAAAATTTAAACTATTTATAGAAGAAAAACGCATCACAAAATTCGAAGTTAGTCTTGTCAAACGTTTAGGTCTTGTTGTGATAAATCCGATAGCAATCACAAAACCTGGAGTTTACAAAGTTTTCTTAAACGCTTCGAATTCAGTTACAGGTATGGAAACTCTCGTTTTAAGGGTGTACGTTGAAAGAAAACTTGAAGGACTTCGGATTAATTTTAACCCTTTTTCTCGCGTTGCCTTACCACTTGTTGTTTATGTTTCATGCACAAGTGGCTCACCGCTAAATATTCTGTGGGAGTTCGGAGATAACAACGGCATTCACATAGAAGAGGGAACCAAAAATGACGTCACCCTGTTCTATGCAAACCACACCTACACCAAATCTGGGTTGTACACGTTGACTGTGCTTGCATGGAATTATGCTTCAAGAGAAAGATTGTCTCAAAATGTAACAATTATGAATCCTGTTAAAGATTACTCGGTGAGCAAGAACAACGTTGTTTACTGGCCAAACTCAGTAGTTGGGTTTAAATTAGAGCGTAAGAAAAGTACGATCGCGCCAGATCAAGCTAATTACGAATTTGACTATGGTAACGGAATCACATCAGGAAAGATAAAACTCAATTCTACATTAACAGCGTTTAAACATATATATAAGTATTCTGCTTCCGGATGTTACGATGTGAGAGTAACAATAAGCAACTTAGTCAGTCACGTAACCCTTACCGCGCAAGTACAAGTAATAGAGAAATTAACAGACTTAAAGATTGTTCCGCTAAACTCAATTGATAGTGACAAACCGTTGATCCCTGGGGGTGGGGTCAAGTCTAACATTTTCCCGAGCGATTACCCGGTCCGGCTAGAGGCACACCATACCAAGGGAACCTGTGTGAAATATGAATGGACGTTGAATGGCTCCTCTAAAAATCTCACTTCACTTTCTGCCATAGAATACAGGTTTCCGTCACCGGGTCATTATCTTGTAGAAGTGAAAGCTACTAATAGTATAAACTCTCTGCAATACCAGACTGAAATTGTGGTAAAGAAAACCGTGATTGGATTGTTTCTCGCCAATAATTCCCCGGCAAAGGCAGAGAAAACAGTCACATTTGTTCTTTTCTGTAAGCAGCGAGGTCAAAACACAACATTTGTTGCTGATTTGGAAGGTAGAACAATAACTTTACCACTGCCAAAGAGGGACAATACAATCAACGTAAAAAAATTGTTAAATTCATTGTCACTAGTTCCGTTTACGCCGGTCAATTATTTTAAATCTGTGTTTAAACACACTTATTCAAAGAACGGCGTGTACACGGTGAGAGTAAGGGCCTGGAACAAGGCAGGTGAGCAAACAGCGAGCACAAAAGTTGTAATAACAGGCAAAGAATGCCCGTTGCCCCGGATCACTATCTTGGGAGGCGGGAAAACTTTCCACAGCGCGCCTGAAATGTTATTCAACAAACCGCTGACATTAATGTCGGAAGTTCAAAGCAACTGCAAAGGTGAATACAATATCAGCTATAATTGGGCCTTGTATAAAGCTGACTTGTATCAAGAAACGGATTTCAACTGCACGATTCCTCCTAGCACCAGTCATAAGATCAGGTAAGATAATCAACTTTTCAGTTAAGACTACATTTAGGAATAAGTCCTTGCTATTTTATTGAATAAAACTTATCCATTGTGCAATAAACCCTGTGATGGGCCGGGAGGGGGATTGGGGGGTCAAGCGGTTAATGGCTTTCATGTGAAGTCATAGCGGGCGCGTCAGTCAGTTTCTTGTGCCTTTTACACCAATATGGCCAATATGGGTATTTTTTCTTTTTCCCTGGTTGCTCTTGTGATCGTTGAAAATAAAGAATAGGAGTTATGCACTAAGAACTACTGAAGTTCATTAAAGCTGGAGTTCTATCCTGGGTCTGTTGTTAAACGAGGGTATCAAACTTTACTGTTTGTTTACACATAATGGTATTTTTTATCTTATAGTTCTAGTTGTCTTTTTGCTTTATATTTTTTTGTTTTGTAAAACAGAATCGTGCTTTTTCAGCAATACTGACAATACTGATACTAAAATATCTATATAGAGAACAATCCGAGTAAAAGCCCCGAGGTGGGGATAGAAACTTGTAGATGAAAGAAGAATTTTGCGTTTTACAAGAATAGCTTAGCTGCCCCTGACCTCTTTTTTAGGGGATGAGTGGAGGCGTTTAACTTCCCATGGTATTTAGCGGTGAAATAACTAGTTTCAGGGTGTTCAGAATCCAAGACAGTTTTATGCGTTAGATTTCAATCTTAATCCAGCTAAAAAAAAAAGAGTCGATTGAACCCAAAATTGAAGTCACTGGAATCCACTCCCTTCTTAAAACCAAAAATAAGTGTAATTCAATAATCATCTTTGGTCAGTACTTGCATGGAAAACATGTTGCACATAATTCAAGTAAAAAAGCAAAAAAAAAAGGAATTTATTTTGTTTACTAAGTGGCTCAGCTCATTAATGCAGTTTGTTTCTTTTTCACAGCGTTCCTCAAAATCTACAAACTGACCTTCCGACAATCATTATACCCGAGTCAACACTTAAACCTGGCCTTTACATATTCGAGTTGACTATCACGACTAGTGTAGCAAGTTTAACCAATGCAGACTACTCGTATGTTAAACCCGCAGACCCTGGAATCATTGCACGCATCGACGGCGGCAATCTTAGATCTAATAGCTGGAATACACAGCTCGTATTGAACGCCAGTGAGTCACGTGATGCTGCAATGTCGTCTATGAATGTAAATTTGTTGGTGTTTAAATGGTTTTGTCGCCAGCAAGAATCAAGTGTACTTCAGATTGGAAATGGTGGTTGCTTTGGTAATGGAGAAAGATTGGTGGAATTTGAAGGCCCTGTGTTTAAGATACGTGCAAAGACACTCTACGAAAATATAAATTACGTCTTCACGGTCAATGTTACGTCTTCAAATGACACAAGCCGAAGTGCCACGGTATCGCAAACTGTTATAATTCTATCAGGACAGCCATTAAATATCAATATAAGGTAAGTTTTCTTTTTTTTCCTTGCTGTGTCAAAAACTTAGACCTGGAACGAGCATTTTTTTGTCAGCAGGAAAAAATTTAACTAAAAAACGTTTTTGGTACGTGTTTGTATTTAGTATCATCAGCTATTGGACTACCAAACTTCTGCATTCTTTCTTTTAAAACGGTCGCGCAGAAGTGTGAGCGGAGGTATGGTTAGCCGCCTGGTTAGCCCAGTTGGTAAGGCGCCAGTCTGCTGTGCGGGAAGCTCGGGTTCGATTCCCGGCCGGACCAACACTCAGGGTCTCAAAATAATTAAGGAGAAGGTGCTGCCTTTGCTCTAACATCTGGAAATGGTTAGAACTTCACGTCTTCTCGGATAAGGACGTAAAACCGTAGACCCAGTCTCTCGATCTCTCTGTCGAGGGACTTAAAAGAACCCACACACTTCTCGTAAAGAGCAGGGTGGTCCCGGTGTTGTGGTCTGTCTCTTCAACTGAGGGCACTTCTTATCGGCTGCCAATTTGCGCCATAACATGTGAGCCGCTCAGCGGACTTTCTAAGACCCTCAAACTGTTAAAACTTGTATTTATTTGTAAAGCGCTTAGAGCTCTAGGATAAGCGCTATATAAATATTAAATAATAATAATAATAATAATAATAATAATAATAATGATATCAAACCGTTAGAAAGTTGTTCAGTGATGCATTTACCAGTAAATAAAAGCTGGATTAAACGCACTTCATTGAGATTATTTCTACTTCGAAAGCTATTCAAACAAAATTTCTGGAAGGGTGGAGCCATTCACATAACAGGATGTGACGAGCAGTTTTATTTTTTATTTTTTTTACCGAAGCTAACAGCTGATTGAATGATTAACTTGTAATGTCTAGTGACTTCATAATGATTAAATGATCAATTGTTTCCATCAAAAATATTCATTGAGGGTCGCTGATGAAGGTTTTACAATAAATTTAATTAAGACTTAAGGTATCAACAAACCTGCAACACGTAAATACTAACGTATTGTTTCATCTTTTTCCCAATCAAAGGTGCAAAGCAAACTGCGAGACTAAAATGACAGCATCTGAGGGACTAGTTCTAGAAACCTTTTGCTTGGGCTGCAATCAGTCCCAATCTGTCTCCTATAAATGGACAGTATTAACAACGGATAAATCTCCAGCTCCCAAAATATGGCCGGACCAAGCTATGACGTCACAAACATCTCCTAATTTGGTGCTACTACCAGGCGCTCTAACAGGCGGGAAAAGCTACAAGTTTCGTGTTGAGGCAAAAGAAGAAAATAGTAAGAAAAATGGCCTAACTTCCTTTTTCAGAACTTTAGATGGTTCTATCGAGTGCGAAGTGCGTTAATAATTCGGGAATAAATTAGGAAAGGAAATGCTTTTATTTGTGAAATAACATGGCAAAAAAAGGATATTTTGAATATTGTTCAAAATTGAACCAGTTAGAGTCCACATTCACAGCGGTCTGTAGTAAATCCCAGCGCGACAATGGGATTGAAGCTAAGATGCGTTGTGGATATAGCGATAATCAGTTTTTAACCTTTTCTAAGTTTCGTTTAGCTTCGTTTGCAGTATCAGCATCAGAGTGTCAGGAAATATCTTTGAACGAAATCCTTTTTTATTTCCCTTGCCTAATTCAAAACAGCCTCGTAATCGTTAGATATACGAATCACCGACATTACGTTTACAAGTCTTTAGTTTTATTGAACTTTTTATGTTTGTGTTAAAAAATTTTTTCACTTTAAGGTGTCAGCGGTTTTGCGGAATATTATGTCACCACGAATCTTCCCCCGTACGGAGGCAGTTGTGACGTAAAGCCCAGAGAGGGGGTTTCATTACAAACTGGGTTTAACATCACCTGTCACGGCTGGCAAGATAACGAAGGACCGCTGAATTATGAGTTATTATACTCACGAGTTGATATCGATTTGTCAGAGATCTACACTTTGGTTAAACATGGTCCTCTCGCGTATTTTACCAACATTGTTTTCCCCCATGGAAACAAGAGCAAAAATCACACTCTTAAGTTACAAATAAGAGTTAAAGACGCCTATGGAAATTGGAACAAATCTGAGTTGCTTATAAAGGTATTGCAAAGTTGCCTATAACTTATATACATACCATCTCCCTTTGAAACGTTAGGTGCACGTGGTTGAAAGATCATTAGTCATGTGCATGCGTCTCCGAGCCAACTTGCAGTCGCTAAGTACGTGTGTGATGAGATTTACAGAGTTATATATAAGTGTATGCAGTGTGAAATATTCCTAGTAAATAAGCAATATTGTACTAGTAGTTGAGACACAGTGAAGGATTTTCAATAACATAATGTTAGTTAGCTACACATGCTTGTTGGCCTTTAACCCTAATAGCAGCAAGTGGCTGAGATGTTATTTTTTTTGAGGGGGAGGAGTTTGAGAAAGGGGTGGGAGGGGAGGGAAGTGGGGGTCGATATCGAAACTGCACCACGCAGTTTTCATACCACTTTAAATGTAAATGACTTCACGCCTTGTCGATAGGTTGCGTTTGGCAACAAGTGTGTGGAGTGTTTTTAAGTCTCCCTACAGAACATTGAAAGATTGTCAGTTTAAACCAACGGCATTAACATCCATTTCTACGGGAGACTCAAGGCTACATCAGTATTCATACCGGGGCATCTCTCTTGGAATTCAGAAAGCTGGAAGCTTACCAACTGAGCCATGCATACTGCACAATGTAACTTTTCTGTAACAAAAATTTAAAAATTAGCGGTTAACAACTTGCTGCTGTTATTTGCTGTCATTATCAGGTGCTGCCGTTCGATAAGTGCGATATTGTGACGGAGGCGAAGAGCTTGTTTGCCGTCGGCAGCTCGCTTTACAAAGCTCTTGGTAAAAAAGATATTCAGGAAACAACACAACTTATGTCAGCACTTGCCTCAGCTATCAATGAGCAACACAACAATACTTCAAAGAGCAATATTACCCAGAATCCCACCAAGGTAGAAACTCAAATGTCCTTAATGAGCATTCTTGTTTATGGAAATTATCATAGACAAAACGATTTAAAAATGAAATAGATTTAAAAATAGATGCTGGTTCTCTTAACACCAGGTTCGAGAGTTGATGGTGACATCACTGGCTCAACTACCAATCATAGATCTGAAATCTGTTGAACTGGTGGCCTCAGCCCTTCGAGTGATCACAGACGTTCCGTCTCAGGTCTCGTTTCGAACTCAGGTAAACTTAATTTATACCTTTAATCTTTTTTTCACCTTTATCTTAACTATGTTTTTTATTTATTAATGTATTTCTCCTTTTTATCTTTTACCTATATTTTTATCTTTTTAATTTTATTTCATTAATTTTAAACTACTGCAAGTTCACTTTACAAGTGTTGCTGAAGTGTATGCACAGCAATCTTGAGGAAAGTGAGGAATTATTGTGGGATTAATTCAATTAAAAACTAAACTTCCGCATTTGTAAAAGTAGTTCATATTCCGTTTTTATTAATCTTTTATTTACTAATATCCGTCTTTGTTAAACACGACGAACTTTTTCCTTTACTTTCACGGACGTTTATGACCTTCAAATAAGTTGACCCTATACCAAAACAACACCCTATTGCTCAGCTAAATAATTAACAATTATTCACCGAAGTGGAAATAAATAGTGATGGATGTTTATATCCAGCGCTTTCACTGACAGTGAGGTGAATAACTGTTTTAGTATATACCACACAAGCTGAATAACTAGCGGATCAAAGAGTGACTTTATTTGTGACAATATACCGACAAATGGTAACGGGAAGCCATTTTGTTTTTCTTCGGCTGCTCGGAGGTGAATAGTACTTAGCTAATCATCTCCGAGCTAGCCAATCAAAGTGCGCGAAAAGTAATATTCACTTGTGTGGTATATACTAACCATTGTTAATTTTTTTTGTCTAGGCTGCAGCTGCTGATATATTCACTCATATTGGTCAAGTGTTGATGAAGCAGGCTCAGGAAGGAGTGGACGGAAGTTTGATTGAACACGTGGCAAAGGAGTCAGTCAGTGGCCAATCAAACGTTATTAAAGCTTGTTCAATGAGTATTAAAACTCTGGTTGCCGCTGGCCAGGAACCACAGGTAATTTTCCTTCCCAGGTAAATGATCGTTTGACAAGCGCCTAAATAATTCCCACAAAACCTTAATTTCTTTTCGTTCTTTAGATATTTGAGTTTAAACGTTTTAGTAAAAAGAAACTGAATTAATGAGATTAGGGGATAAGAAAGCCATCCTTCACCTAGAAAAACGCAAAAATTTGATTGAAGAACAACATAATTGTGAAATAGAAACCTATTGCAATAATTTATGATCTTTTTAATTTGATTGACAAACAAAAAATTATAATACATGGTAATAACTGGCAATATTCTTGATAAACACAGAACAATGACGTGGTATCGAAACTCCTTGATGCTCTAGATCAAACTAGTGATTCCATCTTGCACAACAAAATATTGGGTGAGAGGAACTCGGTTTTGAAAGCCTCTGGCATTACCATGGTGATGGGGAAGTACTCTTCGTATGAGATACCCATTGAGCCATTGCCCTCGGAAGGCAAGGCAGAGTTCACATTACCTCCCTCAAATGTGTTGCTTAGCAACGAAGATTATTTCAGGATGCCTTATGTAACTCTAACGGTGAGTGTTAATCCAGATTTAGTTGGCTTTCTAGTTTGTGTTTTTCAGACCAAGAGCAAACACTTGAAACGTCATTTTTCTTCTCTACTTACAGTAATTCAAAATCCTTAGCTTGAGGTTTAGTGATAAATTCAATGACAAAAATTCACCTGAAGCAGATTCCCCAGAAAGTTTTAAAAAAGTTAACTGTAATTTACTCAGCAATGCTTATGTGCTAGATTACCTCACTTTCGAAAATTTTGTTTTTTGTGGCTACAAAGGTTTTATGAGTTGTGTTGTACCGTGTAAATGTATAGATGCTTAAATAGTTATGCATGCACATGGCTTTATTAAAACTGAGGCAATAAGTGTGTAATGTACTCGGCTAGTTGAAATTTATTATCTATGTACGTATACCTACATAAATATTAGTCGACCCTTCTAAAGTTTCTCTAACCTCAGCGCTTACCTATAAAAGTTATTTAACGTACAATTATTTTTACCATTGAAACAGATAACTGAAGTATCGACCAATCCACACAGTGGGTCTTCAACATCCGAACGAATTAAATCATCTGCTTTGTCCCTGGTTATCAAAGATCACTTGAGGAAAGCAATAAACATTAGCGAGTTAGAGTCAGATATCAGTTTCAAAATAAATCAAAACAAGAGGCCTAAACAGGTATGTAGATGATTAAAAATAAAACCTAACTTTTAATTATAAAGATAGTGAGATATTTATATTTACTTTGGGAAAGTCATAGAGTCGGTGGTGCCGGAGTGGAAAACGAGAAGAGGGAGGCAAATACCAAATCTGGAGGCTAAAGTTTTTTGAGTTAGCAAGGTCTATAGGAATTTCGAAAGTTTCTCAAAAATTAGACTGCACTTAACAGTTGTCTATAAAAATAGTGACGACAATAAAATCAAAATTCGGCTATGAGACCTAGTGTCTGCATAGAAAGGTGATCAAAAATAGGATAAAACAAAACAGAAGGCAACCTGTGAAGCGCACCTGTGTGTCTCTTGGAAGCAGTGTGACGGAGTAACAAACCAAACCAACTCCTCCTTGGTATTTACTTTCTTTTAGGATTGTTAAAAGTTTGCTTCATGACTGCTCATCAAATCGATGACGACTGACCTTGCTTGATCTTTTACAGACCTTGTTTAGCAGTTTTTGTCGAAATGATTAAATTGTAATGGACGATGATTCATACGGAAAAGGAACGTTATCAAAATAAAACCATTTTTTGCAGTCAATTCGAATTGAAAAACAAACCTGCTAAATCTAATTGAAAACTGAATAAGCTAATTTCAATTCAAAATTTGAAATCATTATTTCTTTTGTTGTATGGATTACTGTGCAATGTAATTTATTTTAAGATTGTTTCATCATCAACGTCATTAGCAGCATCAGCGTCGGCAGCGTTGGCAGCATCAGCATCTACAACGTCAACAGTATCGGCAGCAGCAACAGCAGCATCAATATTAGCATCAGCAGCAACATCAGCATAAGCGTTAACATCAGCATTAGCTGTAGAATTATCATCATTACCATATTTATTGCTGAAATATAGTTACCCTGAAATGCACACTTTATTACGTTCTTTACTGCTAAACGTTTTTAGATTTGATTTTACTCCAACAGTTAAATAACGTAACTCAGACGCCGAAAGATGACGGAAGCATGGCCATTCACAGGATCACTCTACCTCATGCAGAGGATTCTATTCACGCTGAATTTGACATCTCTAGCAGCAATGCTTCGCTCATTGTTCTGATTCGATATGGCCATCGACCGACTGTTGACCAATACGATTACCAGACGGTAATACCTGGTAATACGTCCAGCAATGGAACTTTGAGTTACTCAGACCCAGATCTTTATAGGTTGTTTTTATCGAATAATGTTGTTAAGGAAGCTGGGAGCTACTACATAGGTATTTTGCCACTGACAAATAACAAAACAGAAGCAGCTGAGAAGCAGACTGTGAACTACACGTTAAATGTATTCTCATCAGGTTGCTACTACTGGGACGAGATCAAATTTGCGTGGAGCGGAGCTGGTTGTAAGGTATAAATAATGCTCTCTTATTTTCCCCTTGTTCTGAATCAAATTATTTGCGAACATCTTTCTGATCTGTGTTTAGATCGACAGAATCATTGGAATTTTCTCTGGAAATATATCTATCAAATTCAATAGTTCAGAAAAGAGTAAAAAGACCTTAACTTAGAAAGGATCATATCTATTATTATATGAGCATGCAGACAAAAATGTTTTCTGGTATCAAGAACATGCTGATGTTACTAAAGGAGATTTAGTCACTTAGAGCCTGTTTACATGAGACTTCTTATCCCAGGATGACTTTTATCCCGGGATGAGACTACCCCGGTGACTCGTCTTTTCTTTTTACTGTTTGCATGGTTTGAAGACGTTGTCATCTCAAACGGGCCCTTAAGCCTGCTTCACAATAGCGACGTAAGTGTAAGCGCAATCGTAATCGCAAGCGCAAGAAAAACAAAAATTTCCTTTTTCTTGTGATTGCGATTACGCTTGCGTTTTGTCCATTCACACTGTTTTTTTTCCTCTTGCAATCACGATTGCGATTGCGATTACGTCGCTAGTGTGAAGCAGGCTTTAGTCTTTGTATGTTTCAAACTGGTATTTTATTGTTTTTATTTTATTCTTATTATTATTATTATTCACGCATTTATGTTAATAATTGGATATAAAATATTTAGTCACTTAGTCACTGTTATTAAAAAGGTATTTTATAATCAATACTAGAGATAGAGTTTAGGTATTTAGCCTCTGAATGTTTAAAATAGTATTTATTATTATTATTATTATTATTATTATCATTATTATTATTATTATTATAATTATTATTGTTGTTGTTTCAATATCTTTATCATCTTCAGGTTGGTAATCAGTCAACATACCATGTGACCCACTGTCAGTGTAATCACCTTACCTGGTTTGGGGCAGACCTGTTCATTCCGCCAAATAAACTTGACATTGCTGACGCTATAAGTAAACTTGGATCCCCCGATGATTACCCAGCAATACTAGCGACCTTTTGTGTTATTATCGGACTCTATATCATAGCATTGGTGTGGGCGCGGCGAAAGGACCGTCAGGATTTAGGCAAGGTATTATATCGTAGTACTTTGTGAAAGTAAATAATTTTGCTACTACAATCGAATTAGTTACAAATTTTGTATTCTATGCAAAATATTGCAATTTGACCTAGACTACGGCTTTTTTGACTGGATTCTGATACCCCTTGATTTTGCATTACCAGGAATTTAGTTTAGAACCACTTGACTGGATTTTGGAATTTGATATTTTATTTTGGAGTCGTTGCGCTGAATTTTGAATTTCCATCTAGATCTCCTTATATTTCGTTCTTTAACGACTGAAATCCGGTTGACAAGATCTCTATTTCTCAGTTAACTACTAAATTTTTAACCAAATCTCAGTTAACTGTTAACCCCATTGGCACCCTCCGGAATCTGCACATTGGCATTTTGTATGCTGAGGCTGGGTCAGTGAGAGGGAATGAGCTCACCAAAGAGATTTCACCCTCTTAGCCAAAAAATGCATGTGCCCCGCCTCAAACATGGTCAAAAAATCTTTATGCCCCGCTTCGATGTTGCTCGGAAAAAGTTTGTGCCCCGTGCCTTTCTGCTCCGGCCCCGTATAGAAGTAAATTTTACATGGCTCCTTATTTCTCTAATTTCAATAATGTGATATCTAAACTCGTATCCTGCTGCCCATGATAGGACAAGAAGCTTTAATAGTTGACCATATAAATTAAAAAACGGCGGCGTGGTTGGCGCAGTTGGTAAGATCTATGCCTTCCAACCCCAAGGTCCCACGTTCGATTCCTCGGCTCTACCGAAAATTGAACATTTGTGTGACCTTCTTTTCCGCCAAAGCTTACT
>JAOEHV020086637.1:0-15839 GCA_025447995.2 Isaurus tuberculatus
AAAAAAATTTCTCATGCGGCCCGAATTTCAGAGGCGGGCGCCGACGGGAAACAATATATTTTTTTTATGTGGCCTAATCCCCAAATGCGGCTTCTATTCAAGGCAAGGCTGCTAAACAAGGCGCCTTCTATTCAAAGAAAATACAGTAAATCGTTTTCCTTAAAGATCTGTTTAATTACATTCGCACACTTTGTTTAGGTTAGGAAATTTATACATGTCTTTACTCAGTAAAACAGAAGTGAAACTCTTGCGTTTTATTTTGATACTTCGATATGCCCTTTACATTGCTTCACTAGACTTGAAATAGTATGAAGCCTCCTATAGACAAGCCGAAAATAAAAGTGTTTGAATATTGCAGTAAATGCATGGATAGGAAATTACACGTAAAAATTGATTTTATTGAGTTAGATTACACAATTGATTATGAAAACTAAAAGAAGGAAAAGAGGCAAAGTGTTGAAAACGTTTCTTTCTACTAGTCTCCGTTTAGCCAGTCTTCTTCATGACAAACTATTTTTAGTCGATTCTCTGAAAGAATTCGTTAGGTGTATAATAAACAGAACTTTTGTGATTTATTGTTCTGATTTTCAGTTCCTTTAAATATGACTGTCAGTAAACCAAAACTTGTACATTGCGGATCATGGCGATTCTGTGTTTCAGTACTTCAGTTAGATCAAGTTCAAACCATCAAAAATTATTTGTCAATCCGCAATTTTTACTTGTCAGTGAACGAACGTACGACATTTGGATTTGACCTTTGCTAGTACGCAGCATTGCGAGTACCAATTGTTTCTATAAGTCTCTTTGTGTTTGAGTTAGGATGAAGTTGCAATCTTTGAGCATGAATAAACTCACTAGCATTCAAGCTGGTTGGTTTATTCTCTGCTACGCCTTACTGACGAGTCCCAAGAAGGACAAAACAGCTGTCTACGGTTGCAAATTCTGACTTATTACGAACTCTTAATCATTTTGGTTCACTGACAACCTTCTCTTTAACGTAGTATATCAGTCATTTATTGATCATTTTTGTATTACCCAAATAACCGTTAATATCAATTCCTGAGGTAACAAGCCAGTCAATTTAAACGCGTTTGGAGTTTAAATATTCGAAGAAACAAGGAAAAGAAGTAAAGAAAAAAACAGTTTCCGCCGGTAAGGCGAGATCAAATGAAGGAAATCACCATGCAGCTAGAATATTTTTTCTTCTAAAAGAAGATGTAAGCTTTTCAATTACAACATAGGTCATTCCATTACAGGAGCAAATGCTCCGGGTTTTTTAAATACATTTTTAGACAATTTTCTTGAAGACAAGTTTTAGAGACGTTCAACCTTTCATCGTAACTCCGACGAAGGATTTACGTCCGAAACATTTGGTTACATCACTGGCGTCTCTCACCTCATAGAATCCTATTCGGGATATTCAGGTGGCTGTTATTTGTTGATTTCAGTCTGACTTCAAAAGTGTTTTTTTCGAAATTAAAACATCAAAAAAAGTCATTTCCAATTACTAGTTACACCATCCACCCACCCGATCATCTCATATCTTTCTCCTTCATAGAATCGACTTTTACTCCAAAACTTGTTCTATACCAAGCGTTTAAATACAGTAAATAAATTTAAAGTAGCTTTTAACTCTCCATGAAGTTATGCAGCAGTGATATTCTGACTGTGGTCCATCCCCTAGCTGCTAAATAACGTTGATGATAATGAAGAGTACAAACACTTTAGTGCTTTCTTTTTTACCTTCCTCTTTCGCAGTTACTTGAACTGCGTAAAATATTGCTAAAATTGTTAATTGGTAACGCCATTACTAAATAACCACGTAAACTCCATCACAATAATCCAGCTGTATCCACTCTTTGTAGGCCCTGGCATACTGATAAAGCCTAACCAGAGGTAAAACAATGATCCATGGCTATCAACCTCACCACTAATACGGTTGTACGCATGCGTGATTAGGATCTGGTCAAACCTCTACTTACAGGGCTACTGAGTTTCGTTTTGGTTCAACGGTTGGGGTGAAGTGTTGTACCGGCTGAGGTAAGATATTGCTTGTTATTTACTGACTCATAACCAACAAAGCGACTCTTTTAATGCAACGGGACATGTTTCGATGTTACTTAACATCATCTTCAGCCATATGAATTTAAAATATTACAAAGTGAGTGAATATATACTGATACTAATTAAAAAAATTCAATCTGTGTACAAGGATTACAGCCGTTTTCATTTAAACGTACGTTCCCGCAGTTTGTTTTCCGACGTCGTACTCGATTTTTGGTGGACGTCAATCAAACCCTGTTTGACTCAGATCTTGTCGGCAACAGCTTGAAAAGAAAGGCTTTTAATTGACGTCCACCAAAAACCAGTTTGGCAAACAAACTGCAGAAACGCAGGTGTAAATGAAAACGGCTGTAAATAAAATTCTTATATTTGTCTGATCAAAATTTCATCCTGGTGATTGTTCTAAGCTTGTTCTTAATTTTTGGGCCTTGCGATATTAGCTTCAGGCATGCGCACAGGCACACTCTCACAATCACAATAACTTCAAAGTCACCTGCTCCTCTTAAGGATACAATGTTTATGAACAAGAAACGGTCCGAACAAACCTTCGCTGTGTTTTGTAGAGGCAATTTGAAAGTCTGTATTAATTTAAACTTTTTCTTTTAAATTCTGGTTAATGGCAAAAATTAATCTAGCGCCGATAAGGCACTTTTAACCTCAAAGAGTATGCAATACCCTATGTAAATTTAGTTTCGTTTCCAAATTAATTCATATTTCTCGTAAGATATTCATGGCTTTTCCCGAAAAACAGTTAAAATTTTATTTCAAAATACTAATAGACTCGACTGGCAGATCCATAAAGAAAAAAATACCTCAAGGTTGAGACAATCAAAATAAATTATGAAAACATTTAGCTTTTTAATTTTTTAAGTCCATTATAATTGAAAAAAATTTTTTTTTATATATTAGAAGCAATTCACTAAAAATTGTCTTCTCGCTAGTGCAAACGTACTTTTAAAATATTCAGCTTAAAACAATCTTAATTTTAGTAACCGTTGCGGTTCATCATTTTTAGTAGTTAAATGTGAAAATTGACTATAATTGCTCATGTCTTTTAAAATCTCAGATTTTCCGAACTGTGACTTCAGTAAACATAGAGATCTTTTTTCCATTTTTTCGTTGTTTATGAACTAAAAATGCATGATCATATTACTATTAAATGAAATTTATTTTTCCTTATTTACTATTATTGTTTCAAAATGAGAAAGTTTGAGAAAGTTTTATAAGGTGTGAACAAAACGTCAACTATGTTAAATGTTTTTTAATACGGGAAGTAGATTTTATTGCAATTTATTAGACTACTTCTTCATTAAAACAAATTTCTTTTGCTTAAACTTAATGAATTCGTGATGTTATTGTTTCATTCAGATTGTTTTCATTCTCTACATACGATTAATACTGGTATGAGACAAATTTTTACGAAGCGCCATACGGTCAACTCATTTCCTTTAGTTTTGTTCGATTGAAGTACTAAATTTCATTTGCGTGGCAGTTGTTAGTTGTTGCAAAAGTCACGTTTAAGACTTTAAATGAAACTGGAGTAAAAACAACAATTTAATAAAGAACACAAGGAAATTATTTTTATTATTTTTTTGTTTTCACTTTTTATTCCTATCTCTCGTGAGACCTTGTATATTTGACTCTACTGTTCTATTCACTCTGCTCGGGAGATCGTTCACTTGTTGAAAATGACTACTTACATGACCGGATACTGAAAATAATCCCCAATAACGTAAGCATCGTTTATTACACTCAATTATTAGTGAACAAATGACAACTCGAATACGTTAATAAGACTATTGTTCGACGCAAACAATAAAATCTATGTTGTGCGTGGGGCTATTTTCTTAGGATTTATTATAATAAATAACGTACTATACCAATATACAAATATATTTAAGATCTCTGTCTCTTTAGCAACTCAAAACAACTAGGGTACGTTTTGGAGCACTACCACGTAAATTGACATCAAGCATAATCGAAAAAGGAGCTCTGTGACGAGAGAAAAAATATCTTCTGTCAAACTAGCGGTAAGGCAGGCAGGCTTCTTTTATCATTAATACTTTTGTGCTTAAAGAGTTGATGTACAACGGCGCTTCGCAGCACACCTGGTGTTGAACATTATGAAACAAATCCATTTTACATGCAGTGTGTGTTGTGGTTTTCTATTGATTACTATTAAGAGTTTGTTTACTCTACGGAAAAACAAAACTTTCAAGATGTACACGAATTTATTTTGAATCCTACTTTCGAGTTTAACTTCACATCCAGTGTACTAGAAAAATGAGCATTTTGCTTGTTTCGCCGCTGGAGACTTTAAAATTTTTCTTCTACTTAGTTTCGCCTGACCGAAGTTTTAATGGTTGTTTCTCGCTACACTTCAACAAATCTTTTTGTTCGTGGTATTTCAAAAAAAGCCGTCAGTTTATTTTTTAATATTGTAATTATTTGCTCATTATAGCTAGCTTTATAGAGTAAGCAAAAATAATGTCACATAGATTTCGATTTTGTTACCGGAGTTAATGATTTACATTAAAAATGAATTTTAAAACTTCGTTTTCTCTTCAGCAACAGTTTACTGTACATTACTAAGCGCTGAACATATAATTCGAGTAGATAACAACATTCTGAATACATAATCTCAATTCATTTATTTTAGTCTCTTTTCTTTGTGTCTTATCGTTTTATATGTAACAGTGACTTAAAAAGATCAATCTTTTTCAGTTCGGTTTTCCATTTCTTGAGCAGTAAAACCCACGAAAGTCAAATATCTTGTTTTGTATACTTAATGGTGACTTGGTTTCTTAATGTGCGATATGAACTCGCACGCCCTGTTTTTTTTCTCTTTTTTCACTGATTCGCCCTGAGTTGACTTGCTTCCGGTGAATGCCTTTCAATTTTTCACAGCGATATTGCATTAAACTAATTCATTACTTAAAGACTCTGAACAAGTACATTGTACTCTAACAAACAGATTGTATTCAATTTTCAGCTGCGCGCACTATATCTCTGCACAAATCTCATTTAATCCCTTGCCAAAAAGACCCAAATTTCAGATAGCTCACAGGCATGAGAAATTGATGGTAGAAAAAAACTCTCCATAAAAGCGTAACATACAAACAAAAAACTGTATTTTGTTACCTGGCGTTTCTATTTTTTTTTTCTTATTGACGATGGTTTATAACAATAGTGGTCAACAGTTTGTTTTTCTGATGACGTTCTTGTTTCTTGATCAGATTCCGAAGCGTCATCGTTTTTCGTCGTTATATGTTTCGACAAAACATAGATATATTTTAGATATCTGCTGCAAACTTCAAATAATTACAACGCTAATCGAATTCGCTTTAAGGTACTTATATTTTCCTGAAAACGTTAAAAAGAAGTGTAGTTGTATTTTCATAAAAGATTTCCGCTTTTATATTAACAATTATCAGTTCTGTTTTATCAGTTTCGACATATTCTTCCGTTTCTCCCCTAGCAGTGTTTAGAAAGATAAGTTAGAATTTGAAAGCATATTACCGTAAATAGCATTTGATTGTTCTTATGCATGATTAGACAAACAAATCCATATTCGTATTACACAGTTATACATTTATAACAAAAATAGATCTGAATGGATGCAAGTGATCCGAAAATAATAAAGGAAGTAGTGAGACAGGTTAGCTCCAGATGACTTCTAAGGTTTAATATTTAAAGTGCTTTTCGCTTACTTTGAGTTAAGTTCGCCTTGAGTCGCTTTGTATGATTCGAAATCGGTGTTATCAAACTTCATGGAATACATGAAAAAAGCTTTCAAGTAATAAGTTTTTCTCAAGCTGTTAAATTTGGCAAATCAAATCTCAAGGGCCATACAAACATATATAATTTACGATTTGGATTTATTGTATGATTAACATGATGTCCAAACCCATGTCATCCAATTTTTGACTAGTGTGAAAGGTGTCGGCTCAGTCAAAATTAGTCGATTTAAACTTCACTAGTAGGTATGAAATGAAGGATCTAAATTCGACGAATTAAATATGATAGGTGAAAATATCTACACTCATCCTTCCAATCAACCAATCCATTCTTCGATCCACCGACTCATCATACCATCCATCCATTTACTCATTCTATCTTTCTAGCCATTCGTTCGTCTTTCAACCAAACCATCCCTCCATCTATCTATCCATTTCGTCTATCTGTCTATCAATTCATTCACAATCATGCATCCATCCATTTTCTCATTTTTCCTTTGTTCTTCCTTTCAATAATTCTCTTCCATCTATCCATCCGTTTTTCTGTCCGTCCGCCCTTTCATTTATTCATTAACCATCTACCTATCAGTTCGTGTCGTTCGTCCCTGAATCCATCCGTTTTCTCTATCGTCTGTCTGTCTGTCCGTCCTTCCTCTCACTTATTACCTCATCCATGCATCTAAATATTCATTCATTCGCCCGTCCTTTCATGGATTGATTGGTTCAGTGGTTGATACATTAATTAATTCATTCATTCATGCAATACATAGTTAATTCGTCAATAAACACTAACTCCCCATAACAAGCCAGGTTACTAAACCATGGACAGTTCATACAAGACATTTGATCATTAATCAGTGTTTCTTTGTAAGAAATCATGCACTCTCTACTTTTAGTTGATTTGCCAATAATGTTTTCACTTTTCTCTAACCTTAGTTTTTAAATTTGTCGTTTTTTACTGTCATTTTACCGTAAATGTCACGCCTATGATGTGATTTAGACAATGGAATAAAATGACGGTGGTTCGTATTCATCAGTCAATCGGTTTAGTCTATTCATGCGGGTAGCATTGATAAGGTTTCTATGACTTCTTAGAGGACAGTTAGAACTATTACTTGAGAGGTTGTAGTGTAACTCTATGGGCCACTTAAAGCCTTAGGGCAAAGCATAACAAGCTTAAAAGCATGTTAAATTATGATAATGTTTCCTATTGAAGGTGACACCATGCTAGTAAGAAACAGTTCGACCAACCAAACGACACCTATGGCAAGTCAGAGTTACTTTCTCATTCCCAAACTTGTGTGCTATGTAGTCATCTTCATCGTTGGAGTAATAGGCAACACCTTGGTCTGTCTGGTCGTCTGCAGAGAACGAAAAATGAAAAATGTCACAAACTTTTTTATCGTCAATTTGGCAGCAGCAGATTTATCAGTGCTCCTGATTTGTATTCCTTTTGATTTTGGGGAGCAAGTCACCGCTAAGTGGCCTTACGGGGCATTTCTGTGCAGACTTATCTACCCTCTACAAACCATGGCGTCAATTGCTTCAGTATTCACCTTGGTTGCTATAAGTCTTAATAGGTAAGTTTGAATTTAGCTACTCTATTCTTTTAAAAGCTAAATCGTTATACGAGCCTAGTGGCCCTTGGGCCCGGCGCTTATCTCCGGTTTCTGTAGTGTTAAGCGGATGAGAGTCATTGACTCCCCCTGGACGGGACACTAATCCATCTCACGTTATCTCCCAGCCGAAGCTGGTACTCATT
This sequence comes from Isaurus tuberculatus, assembly GCA_025447995.2. Taxonomy (NCBI): domain Eukaryota; kingdom Metazoa; phylum Cnidaria; class Anthozoa; order Zoantharia; family Zoanthidae; genus Isaurus; species Isaurus tuberculatus. The sequence continues at coordinate 7,564 of JAOEHV020086637.1, forward strand.
TACTGACCTCGTAAGGATGGAAAGCTGCTATGAGTAAGCTTTGGCGGAAAAGAAGGTCACACAAATGTTCAATTTTCGGTAGAGCCGAGGGATTTAACCAGGGACCTTGTGGTTGGAAGGCATAAATCTTACCAACTGCGCCAACCACGCCGCCATTCTTTTAGGTTCTAGTTAATTATTTATTTCTTGAAATTATACAGTCACATGAAGGATATTTCTTTGACGAAAAAAAAACATTCCACTGTCGAATACTTGTCAGTTAGTTCGTGATCAGAAAATTTAAAAACTGAAGTCGAAAACCAACCGTTTAAGCTTTCCAGGAGTTGAAAACATTTAAAACCGATCTTGAATTTAAACATTATATATCATAACAGTTGCCGGTTAAATTAATCGTATAAAGTCGGGTTATAATATGATTTTTATTAAGGTAATCGTGTGGTGTGTCAGAGTAGATATTGTAACATAGGTGTGACCTCTCGACGGTTGGAATTCGGAAAAGAGAACACGAGAATAAATTGCATATTCTATAGACACGTTAAATTCCTTTCGTTTGGCTTTGTTCCCTGAGAGAGTAACTTAGTTTTAGATCGGTTGTTCTTGTCTTTGTATTAACCTTTTAGCTTCTTTCAGTTTTACATTGCATGACGATAATCACATAGATGGAAAAAGTTTGTTAAGTTTATAATCTTTATTTGTTATCGTAAAACCCGAGTTAACCATGCATTCACCATTATCATTACAGAAAACCTAAAAATTCTACTTGTGAAATAAGAATTTTTTATGTTACAAATTGTCATGAATGCTCTTTAACATGCATGCCACAAGACTTGAAAATTCCCAAGAAATGCCGACATTTATTGCCGTCTACATTGGCAAAACATTAATGCCAATTATTTATAGCTGCAAAAATCCCAGTCAGCACGACACAAGTATATGTTTATTTATCCAAGTTTGAAAGGGCTTTTAATCTTCAGCACTTTCAAATTCTTCTTACTGAACAAAAACGCCGGCTAGATTGATTTTTTACGAAGTCGTATGCTTGTTCTCCTTTTCACAATATACTCGCTTTATTCATGCTCTGTTTAACAAATTTATAAAATCAATCACTGTACTTTGCTTGTAATCTACATTGTCAAGTTTATGCTTTATGTATTGATAATCTCAAGGTTATTAGCAAATAGAACCGTGAGAATAGCTTTAGAACAATAGTGGGTTTTGAAGAAGTATTTACTGGGTTCTTTTCAACGATTTGCAAAATTTGTATATAAAGCTTTTAAACTGATTTTGCTTCTTTAATTTTTTTCACCTTCTAATTATTAAAATCCAGCCTTATCAAGTTATGGACATTTTAAAAAACTTCGACAGACGATCTAACTCACTTAACTATCACCTCCAGATGACAAAATTATTGCCTAACAATTGTCCGTTCTTTGAGTTTTATTTGTTTGACTAAAAAGTTAAAAATTTAGTTTCTTGTGGTATATCTATCACTCCTCCCTTGTTTTCAGACAAAACATTGTCAACTGTTATCTTAAAATAAACGAACTCCAGCTAAAAAGTGGATTTAGATCTGTTTCGTCGTTCAGTCAAGTGATTAATAGCTTTTTGACAGGGAATACTAACTTGGCGAACAACAGATAAAATATGAAGGGTATTAAAATGGTTTAACGACAAACTCAAATATATACCATTTTGGTTTCACTGCACGAAACATGATCATTCTGTTCTAAGATTTTTAACGTTGATTTTTTAAAACAACAACCAAAAACTCATAGTTTTTGCCGTAAAGTCCGATGTGAGTTTACGTGTTTAAAAACATTTCGTGAAGTTTGTGTTTACATTTCAATTCGTTTCCACTTCATAAAATTCAATATTTAATTATTATGAAAACACAGACGAATTAATTGTGTAGTCTTCTTAACACACACGAAAGCAGCTGAGATTAGATCTTTTTGCTCAGGGTAATGTTTGAATAAAAATACATCTAAAAAGCCGACAACTCATAAATTACTTTGAGATGAATGTGAAATAGTTTTCGATGGGATATTTTAAAAACCTAGAACAAAACATTAGCTGCGTTTCTGGTTTTCGATATATTTATTCAGTAAAAGACAAATAGCCAAGAGGCGCAATTAGACAGGTTTTTTTTGTTGGTTAATCAGCGAAAACCCTCTTAAGCTAGTGTTAAAATTATCACAGCAGTCTTTTCCCAACTTAAGCATTTTATGCTTTATATTCCAAATGAACTCTGGACATCCATAAAGTTGCTCGACTTTGTTTTATTTTCAAAAGACAACCGCTAATTTCTTTATAGTTATATTCTTTTGTCTTTCGGTAATCAAAAGCAATTTACAATTAACAGCCTCGGAAATTACAAAAGCGAGGATAGCAGCAAAACTCCACCACCAAAAATTAAAAAGTTGTGTGGGAGTAAGATCACGGTCGTGATTAAGAAAAGCAGCGAACAAAACAAAAAAGGACCCGCACATCAAGTTTTGCTTGTTTATACTCACCTGCATGTGCGAAACACTTAAAAGAAAAGAGTCGGTTGGTATTATTACATCTGAACCGCACAATTTTCCATATGTGTACTCAAAACTACAAAAAAAAACTTTTATTCGTTGTCATAACGTAGCTTTTTTAAAAAGGAATTAAATAAAGGCTAAAATTATTATAGAAAATTTTATAAGATGCTTCTAAACGGTTTTCGACCATGCAGTCAACAGTAGAATTCTACTGATGATGACCGCATGGTCGAAAACGTTTTAGAAACATCTTATAAAATTTTCTATACTAATTTTAGCCTTTATTTAATTCAAACCTTTATTCATTCTATAAGAGTAGGATTAAGGTAATTGAACAAAGATCTAGCTCTACACAAAGCTTAATTGATTCCAAGCAGGCTTCTAGGCACGTTCTATTTCAAACCTCACTAATGGCGAAAAATGCAAATTGCGCATGCGTTCAGCTTTGCCTTTTCCAGTGAAAGATTCAAGATAAATAATGTAATAGTGACGCCAACAGAGCTGGGAAAATCGATGTAACTGGATCACATTCTCAGTGGCTTTGAAGGTAGAGGAACATAGGTAGTCGAGCAGAACTATGATATAATGGTTTTGTAGAAAGCTAATGGGTTAACTTTTGATGCTAATTACATCTCTCTTGAAAACTTAACAAAGCAAATAAACGTCTTAGCTCAAAGCTTTTACTGTTGTTTGGTTGTTGTTTGTCTTGTAGATGTAAAGCATATGAGCCACTTTCACAATCATGCGAAAAAAATATTGTTAATATAAATACTTGTATCTATTCCGTTTTAAAGTCTTTAAATCTCACAAAACCTAACTTGACAACGTAAATTGTTATCGTTCTTGGTCAGTGCTTCTTTCCACTTAAAATTTTCATTATTTAAAACCCTTAAAATGAATACAAAACAACGCGTTAATGTGAACACAACGAGTGAACGAGAAACAAGAAGTTTATAATGCGCTTTATCAACTGTGAGTCTAGAGGACGTTTGAGTCAAATATTTTCATGGCATCAGTATTAAACTTTACTAAAGAAAAGAAAAAAGCGTTACGGCTGTAATATAGTGCCTCCTGATTTGGAATAGCTGTCTTTGATTCAAGGTTTATACATGGAGCAACTGATTCGTTGATTTAAAAAGAGTTCTTTTACTCTCACATCAAAATCGCTTCACTGAACGTCTTTTAAATTACACTAGTTTTTGAGATGGAGCGATAACTTCTTATCTAATGATAGAAAGCTGTTTTAATCTCACTTCTGAGTGCAGTCTATGAGTAGTTTTTGAATCAAGTTGAATGTAATTTTTGTTTGGTCTACATATTTGAAGGAAATTTATGGAGCTTTCTCTTGTTCTTTGCCAACTTCTGCTTTACACCTTTTGTTTTGACTTGCGCTAATGCAGTGTCATGAATGGCTTGTAATAAAAGCAATCACACTGTTAGTTTATTTGAGATTTTGACACCTGTAGCTATTGTAATTGATTAAAAGTAGAAAGATGACCGTCTGACTCAGTTAAATTATATTTCATTTTATGAGAATTTTACCCAGACAGCAGGTATTAAAAGCCGAACCAAACTCAAGCAAGGGCGGAAATTGGGGAAGGTCTAAAGAGGATCGCGGGCTCTCTTATGTGGCGGCAATATAATTTTCAGTTATCTTAGTGAATTTAGGGCGGCGTGGTTGGCGCAGCAAGGCCGGCGGAGCAAGGGGGGGGGGGAAAGGGGGGCGGCTGCACCCCCAATTCTAAGATTAGGTACAATTTTTTATTTGCAGCGAAACAAACTTCCTACTTGTCCTCCACAAAGGACTTAAATTCTATTAGAAGTTCCATAATAAATATTTTCAAAATACCCCCAGAATACGCAGAATTGGCATATCAGAGAGTATAGTTTGCCAAAATTTCCTGGAGAAGAATGCCCCCGGACCCCCCTGGAGGCTCGCACTTATGGCACTCGCTAAATCATCTCTGCCCCTCCAATCATCATGAGCTTCCGCCGGCCCTGATGCGTTGGTAAGATCTTTGCTTTCCAACCACAAAGTCCCTGGTTCGATTCCTTGGCTCTACCTGAATTTGAAAATTACATTTGGGTGACCTTCTTTACCGCCAAAGCTTACTCAGCTTAACATCCTTTCGAGGTCGGTAAATGAGTACCAACTTCGGCTGGGAGCTAACCTGCGATGGATTAGTGTCCCGTCCAGGGGGAGTCAATGATTCTCATCCGCTTAACACTATGGAAACCGGAGATAAGCGCCGGCCCCATGGGTTACTAGGCTCGGAAAGCTTTATGGCTTAACTAATCATTGATTAAAGTTCACCAATTTTTGAACTACCCAGCCCTCTGCGTTGATGGCATCTAATTTAAACATTATATACTTAGTTGTCAAAGAGTTAACAGCAATTGCTTGAGTGTTAGTCGATATACAGAAATGTAATCGTCTACTTTCTTTTTCCTAGGTTTCTTGCTATTGTTTATCCTTTGCGACCCCAACTTACTACATTAGACGCTAAAAAGATCATCGGCGTGATCTGGCTACTGTCTGTTCTTTTAGTGTCCCCGTATATTGCTGTGTTGACTTTTGATGGCAAATACTGCAGTGAAGCTTTCGCTGAAAAAGGAATGAAAGGAGCTGTTTACACGTTCGCAATTTTTATCATCACATACGTGCTACCTCTGTCACTGATTGGATTAGCATACATCAGGTGCAGTGTTGTATTAGAAGAACTTATATAAATACTACTTATTAACCGAGAGTGAGGTCATTACAGGGAAATCTCACACCAAGGCCTTGCTGTAATGACCGAGCGATAGCGAGGTCATTACAACAAGACAGAGGTTTGAGATTTCCCTGTAATGATCGAACGGACGAGGTTAACAAGTTATTTATTATATGGCCTTTAGTCCATTTTCGGAAGAAAACGAAAAAAACAACACCGAAAGTTAATTTTCATATTTGCTTGTGCGCGCACACTCATTTCAAACAATGTTCACTCAGCCGAATCGGCAGTCGTCACAAAAAACAGGCAAAAATTATTTCTTCAAAAATGAACAGTCAAAAAAAAAATGTCAAAAAAAAATCAAAAAAAAAAAATCTCATAATGACCGTTCATTATGAAAATGTCATAATGACCGGTCATTACGGAAAATCTTGCCTACCCAGCAGCCAATCAGATTGCAGGAAACTAGCCATATAATAAGTAGTTTTATTACTTAGTATTCTTACCACTAGCATTACTAACAATATTACTATTACCAACTAACTGTCAAAATCATTACTAATAACACTAATAACACATTTCCGCAATGATCAATGGCGCTTTACATTAAAATATATTATAGTTAATAAAAAATATTGTAGATAAAGATTATTAAAATATATATTAAAACTAATTAAAAATCTATGTATAAGCAGATTTAAATAACAATGTTTTAACTTGAGATTTAAAAGTATTGAATGATGAAGAAGGCTTATGTTTTCTGGAAGATTGTTCCAAAGCACTGGCGCTGCGACTGAGAAAGCTCTGGAACCGTAGGATACGAGTTTATATTTGGGAACAGAGAGAAGTTTCTTTGAGGAAGAGCGTAGGTTACGTGCTGGTTTGTAGGGCTGAGAAAGATCGTTTAAATACTGTGGTGTTCCGATGTTAAGGCTCTTAAAGGTTTGAACATGATACGCTGTTGCACAGAGATCGAAGCCAGTGAAGTTCTTTTAGAACTGGTGTCATGTGATCAAATTTGTGGGAACCAGTAAGTAGGCGAGCAGCTGAGTTCTGTACAATATGGAGTTTTTGGATAAGGTAGTTAGGCAGGCCCATAATATAAGGAATTGCAATAGTTCAATTTAGAGGTGACGAAGGCGTGTATCATAATGTGATTACATTCAAAAGATATAGATGCCGTTTGATGCGCGCAGTGTTTCGAATGTCGTGAGAGAATCCAGATGTACAAGTAACAGAATTTGTTTTTCCATAGTAAGACTGTTGTTAAATAAACTTCCAAGATTTTTCACGGTTTTTTTATGGATAAATGTGTTCAGTCCCAATCACAATTCTATCAATTGACGGCTGAGAACGATGTCGAGTAGTGAGGATCAAAAGATCGGTCTTATCGTTCAATTTCAACTTATTGGTTCTCATCGAAGTTGCTATGTCATGAGTACAATCCTGAATATAAGGAATTGTAATTGCAATTGATCTTTCTAGATTGCCATTAGTTAAAGGTAGAAAAGTTATGTATATCTGTGTGTCATCTGCATACAGATGAAACGACAATCCATGACGCTGCACAGTGTCTCCTAATGGTGAAGTATAAAGCAAATATAGTAGAGACCTCAGAACTGACCCCTGTGGCACTCCACAAGCAAGTTCTCGACTCGACGATCGTATACCATCAACACAAACTGACTGCGTTCTGACAGATAAGAACTGAATCAGGCCATAGACGTCCCTTCAATACCAAATCGGTTTCTGAGACTAGAGAGCATTATATTATGGTCAGCTGTATCAAATGCCTCTGAAAGGTCCAATAGTAATAGAATAACGCAATCACCGTTATCGATGGCTCGCAGAATGTCATTAAGCACACGAATGAGTGCTGTTTCTGTACTGTGTCCTTGTTTATATGCTGATTGATAAATTTCACTCAGATTGTTGATCAAGGAGTGCAGTTAGTCGCTAGCTAGACTATGTTAGACTATATAGCTAGACTATGTTAGACTATATAGCTAGACTATGTTAGACTAAATAGTCTAGCTAGTCTAGCTATATAGTCTAACATAGTCTAGCTAGTCTAGCTATATAGTCTAACATAGTCTAGCTAGTCAGCTGTATAGTCTACATCCAACGGTAATTTTTTTTAAATGGCGCCCAAATACATTAATTATGCAAAACAGTAACAGTTTTTGGTTTGTCGTGATTATACCTTTTTCTCCGACTTTACAGTAACCATAACGTCATTCTCTTTATTTTCAAAAGTTTTATGAGCCCACAATCCTTTGCGATCCCATTTCTGATTAGCTGTCTACCCCTATGACGTCATTTGAAGGCTCCCGACCCTTGGCGAAAAATTCCCGAACTTTCCCGAATTTATACCAAACATACCACGAACAAATCCAAGGAAACCCGAACTGATCCCGAAGGTAGCACCGTCCGCACCGCCCTTGCTCCAAAAAGTAGATCGTTTCATAAATCATATACAACTAATGGAGCTTCTACGGCAACGTTACAGCTGGGGAAATGAACCGTGGACCGGCTATTAGATACATCCTGTATTGTTGTTATTTCCTTTTAAATACAGAACTATTAACATTATTAAATATAAAAATATAAGCATTACTATTACTGTTACGATAGCAATCGACATTATAGCATCAGAACTACTACCACTGTGTGTGCATAGTGTAACTACAGCTAGTTTGTGTAGGAATTACGGTTAATGGTCACAGTGTAGAGAGTCTATTGTGGAATATATTAATGGTGTTGGTCGACGGTTCTAAATGGTAATCAACTACAGTACCTACTGCTACAGTACGGTATCTATCTTTTTCCTCTTTGAAAAAGAAGAAAATGTTTATTCAAGAAGCAAAAATATTTTCTTGCCGCGAAGATTTTGCTGAAAGTTATAACATACGATAAACTTTTAGACGGTTGATAAGTATCTTTATTATATGGCCGACTACTTTCGCGCGCTCTGATTGGTCAGTTCGAGGTCCATAACTTACGGTACGGACCCGGGTATGGACCTCCCAAACTGCTG
>JAOEHV020086728.1:0-15836 GCA_025447995.2 Isaurus tuberculatus
CCTCGGGACTTCATTATTTTCTCGGTGTTTGGAACGGGTGATGAAACACTCGCACTCGTTTTTGATATATTACTTCAAACGAGTTCCAAACGACCTGCACGTTAATGTTCCTTTTCCCGCAGAAGGTCACATATAGCAAGAAAAAGAACGTCTTATGTCAAAATAAACCCCATGGCTTCTCATCAGACATCCTCGCCTATATCTTTCTTTGTACTTTAATTTGCATTCATTCTTTTCCTGAATAAAACATATTTCTAATGGAAAATGAATCTTTGTCTTTCTCAATACTTCTACAAAATAAAGAAAATATCATAAGGTGGAACAATTTCAATTATTTCACTTACAAATAAAATATCGATTATTCCATTAACTATTCCTCTTTCTATTCAAAGAAGCAAAACGAAAAAAGAAGCACTCCACATTTTAACGATTTCATTCCATATCGATGACTATAATCGTTACAGGTTTTATTTAAAACTCCATTTTGATAAATTCCTAACCTTAAACAATAGTTAGCCAATCTTAACGATAGCTAAGGACTTTGAGTGACTTAATAGCAAACCACGTACACAAAGTGAGCTTCAAATCTTTCAGACTGACGCCTTTTCTATACAATACTTACTTGGCCGTTGTTATACTTAGGGTCTGATATTATCATTTAAGGAATACACAAACTTACCTTGAAGAAAGGACTCATTTGTAGGTCCTTGTCTGGAAAGCACTTCGGTCATTGCGAGCCTACAGTACATTCTACAAGCGGCACTTTCGCATTTCAGCAGCTGAACAAGAGCATCCTGTTTTAGGGTCTCATCGACACCAGATACAACTGAAACAGCTCGACGGTGAGCTGGTGTCGAACTCGGTCTCTCCAACACGTTAACTGGGTACCAATACCTCAAGAGAGTTCCTTCCTCGCGATTGTAAGTTTCAATCTCTACAAGTTCTTGCCTCTAAACATAACACAAGAGCAACGTTTGAACTTTTAGGACTTAAATTCTATTATATCACGTAAATAGAAATAAAAATTTTTCTAAATTTAGAGTAGGATGTTTAGTTTAACTTGAAACTTTAAGGGGATGTTTCAAGCTGCAATTTTTTGTGCACTTGTCTTGCAACGCCGTACACACGTGCAACGTGTAACACCTCGTGCATTGGCTAAAATTATGCGAGCAAGCTGCAGACATCGTTGCCTAAGTTCTACTTTTCGCAAGCCAGCCTTCTGAGTTATGATACGACGTTTTGGAGTTAACTTTACGTCATCCTGAGACTAAAGTCGACTCATTACTCAATAGCAATAGTTACCATGACGCCACATTGTCAGTTACTAATAATATTTACGTGTTATTGCTTTACTAAAGTTTTAATAGTACTATTATCATTATCATTATCAATATCATTATCATATTATCATTGAACTTGTTCAAGGTTGGTAGGGAAATGAGAGACAAAAATGACGTAACAGGCTACAAATGACGAACTACGAAACTCACTGTATCTACTGCTTGCACAATGCCAACAAGACCGAAGGTTTTCCTCATCTCGGCAACAGCAAAACCTGGCAATGAGTCCTGCAATGGGACATTGCTAACGACAACAGTCATTCCCTTGCGGATGCTCGTGATGGTCATTTTGTGAGCATCCGCTTTCACATCTTCCATTCTGGGTAGATGAAGAGAGCTCGGTATACCTCCATTATCGTCATAAAGGTCATTCACAGTCGCTACAGCTATATCAATCAAACCTGTAAGTATCAAGTATACAAAAATATTATATACGAGAAAGGTTACCTGCAGTAGCCGTACAACAGCTCTACCCATCATGGCCGCCAGTATTGCCGGTAGGGTAAAAACTCATCAGCTAGTCTCCCTACAAGACACTTACTAAGGAGAACGATCTATCTTTGCAAGTATGTCTAGCAATCTACTAACCGTTAGACCTTAGTGTCTTCTTCAATACAGAAGTTGAGCCGTAGTCTCACGACTCTCTGTAAGGCGAATTAAAAGAACCTACATACCTTTATCAACAAGATTAAGACAGTTGATTTACTTACGTCCAACTGAGAACATTCTTAATAACTAGTGTAAATGTGTGTTAAGAGTGATGAGACCCAGTTAAGTTACTATAATTATCATTATTACTATTATATTCATCATTGTTATCATCATCCATTTGCAAATATACACTGTACCTGCCATAAGGGCTCCCCGGATCTGTTCAAGGCCTGATCTTCTGTCGGTATCATTCCTAAACCTTCTCCTAATTACAGGAAACACTCGTTCTTCCCAGGCCTTCACGAGCAGCTTGTACGGTCCCTGAGACAAAGAATCATCTGCGGTACTACTGTCTCTATCGTCCGCCATCAAAGGTCTGATTGGCCCGGTATCTGTCATGTGATCACAACTACTGGAAAGCTTGTATTGCAGAGATGCAGTACCATTGTACTCTAGAGGAACACGTATTAATAGTTTAGTATAACGTTCCATTAGGATACCGACTAAGGTTTTGTAAGGGAGCGGATTTCCAATCGTTTACCCAAGCAAAGATTAATGCGTCCTCATTACGTTTTGGCGGGATTTTTCCCGCTTGTGAAACGAAGGTGGCGTTTAATTCGTTAGGTGTATTTTTAATCGTATCCTGCCGTTCCAAGCACCTTTTAAATCCATTTTATCTTTCTATTAGTTTCATTTAAGACAGTAAATAATTCAATTCTTTTTTTGCTACATCTTGCCTCTTAAAGTTCTCCAAAATTTTTTCTTTTTCATACCTCAAATATCTTAAATCTTTTTTAAAGGCATTGAGAAAGTATGACCTCTTGGATTATGACCAGGTTCAGAGGAAGAATGGTGAAAGTTGGAAATTAAATTGATTTAAGCTTTCGTTTCCGAAGGTACTCTTTTTAGATCTTTTTATTCACGTGCAATTTCAGTCGTGTAGTGCCCTCATCCTCACCTATTTCAGAAACGTTCTGTGGAGATTCAGCACTGTCTAAAGGACCGACAGCATTTAGTTTATCTGACGATGATGATTGTATTACAGCACTTGACTGGCTGCCCTCATCTTCATCATCGAAATCAAATGCAAACGGCATCACCTCGAAGGTTGATTTCAATTCTTCTACCGAATCGTTGGTCCTCTCAGCGGCAGCACGGTGTCTGTGGCCTGCAGCATACGCAAATGGTCGACTGCCAAAGTTCACACGAATTCCAACGTTCTGAGTAAATATGATAAAACAGAAAGAATGACTAAAAATAATTTCGTTATGTTTGTCTAAAGCTCGTAAAGTTTTAATCGGAACCTTTTATGGATTTCTACATCAGAGGTTTCGGGTTCATTGGATCTTAGTCCCTAAAATTTAAAAAATTGATGTAAGCCATATCTTAAAATGGTACAAATATATGCCACTGGGCCTTTGGAAAAGAGATGTAAAGTATATATAGGTTCAGATCACATTAAAGTAGGGTTCAAGCTCACCGTTAAGAGTTAGATGCATGAACAATTACTTAACCTAGTAGTAAACCATCAAGAAATATTATTTCAAATACCATAAGTGAAACATTAATCAAGTAAAATAGTAATCGAAATTTCCTACAAAAATGGAATTAAAAAATAAGCAATAAAGCTATTTTGAATCATCTTGAAATTGAAATCTAAAGGGTAAGACGAGAATGAAGCAAAACTATTACTTTCACCTAGTAATACCTTTTGTTGAATATGAAGAGCAGGCCAAAGTCCAGCCTCGATTCCATCCAGATTTTCACTTAATCTTCTACCATTGTACGTAAAATAAACCTTTCCTTTGTCAATATCCTCGAATGTGGTTTCATTCGTTCCATCTCTTTCATATCCACATCCCACAATATCCTGTTCTTTCATGTTAATGTTCAAACTAATTGTTTTCCACTGCATTATGCCGCCAGTTCTGTAATGTACCGCCCTGCCATTACTGTAAGAAATAACAGGGTCACAGTCAAAGAATAATAATAAGAATAACATAAACAACAATAATAACAAGAAGAAGAATAGTAATAATGACAACAGCAACACTAACAACATCTTTAAGACAAGCATCTCCTAAAGGCAAGACGGGAAGCAAACCGCATTGATTCTCCATAGAAATCGCTACCATTACCAACTTGAGACAAGAACGATATTGGCACATTTAAGTATCTGATACGTTACTATTCGAAATACTATATCAACTTAAATCCCACTAGAAACACGGTCTAATATGGAATATAAAAATTCTCTGTCTTGAAACAAACATAACTTTTTGATCTACTTGTCAGGCAAAAACTGAGTACCTGTGTAGGAAGCAAGTTCCTGTTGGGTTAACCCATCCTGATCCATTACTGCTAGCTTGTGTCCCTGGGGCAAAGCCCACGGAAAGGGTGGGGCCCGACACGTGATCCTCTGTGTTGCCTAGTGACACTACCTCAATCTCCCAGTAAAACGAAGGTGCCTGTTGAATGAAAACATTGAAATTGCAACTAAATTCTGAACGAAACCAAAGTAAACCTTTGAAATTGAAGGAGTAAGAAGCAGTTATCCAAAAGATTTCTTTGAGAAATGTTAAAACCTAAAACGAACGGGTGTTGTGGTTGTTTCCGGTAGTAAATGGCGCAATTCAGGGAACCAAAATGGCATTTTGAAGTATAAAGCATAAACTAACTTTGATTCGTAGAATTGTTTCAAGTTATCACACGAATAAGTCAACTCTGGGAATGATTAATTTCCTGCTTGGGAACCCCGGGCTGGGTTGTTCAAAAGCTGGTTAACTTTTAACGTGGATTAAGCCGAAATCCAGAAGTCGATCTCTTTACAAGAAAAAATTTGCATTGCTCAAAAACACTGTTTGGACTTTTAAACACGCAATACAAACATTTCAACTCCAAATTTCCTAGCCAAATCAGTTTATAGAAGATAGGAAAGACGAACACGGAATAAAAACTTAAGCGTTGGTTAGTGCTAATCGCCTTTTGAACAACCGGGCCCTGTCGCACAAATGTTTGACGATCTGTTTAGGGACAGCTGAAAATAATAATACTAATAACGATAAACAATAATAAAAATATTACTATGGATAATTTTAAGAATAATAATTATTATACGAAAACTCAAAGAAAGAAACTTTTCAGGGTCATGGCTAAATCAATAAAAAATATACACTTTATTTAAGTCTTTACGCACAGCGAGTGGTTGCCCAACCTCTCGAGCGAGAGGCTAATGTTTAAGCGGTCTACTGCACAGATTTTGACTTGAAAGTTAATTTAATAGAGGGAAGAAAACCGGAGATCCGGGACAAAAACCCTCGGAATCAGATTGAGATCAAGAAATCTTAACCCATGTGCGAACCCCAGGGCTGGGTTGTTCAACAGCTTGTTAACTTTAACCCTCGGTTAAGGTAAAATTTAAATAGCAATTTCTTTACAATGAAAGTTTTTCTTTGCTCATGATCACTGCTCGGAATTTCCAACACTAAAAACAAGTGAACCCCAAATTTCAAAGTCTAGTCAGTTTATGGATCGTAAGAAACACATGCATGGATTAAAAACTTAACCTTGGGTTAGTGCTAATCGACCTTTGAACAACCGGGCCCAGGACTCGAACTCAGGTCCGTAGTAGTGGGAGGCGTGACTGATAACCACTAAGCCAGCCTGACTAAAAATGCTCTTAACTCAAGTTAAGAATCCGACATGGTAGGAAGCAAACCAGTTGCAAGGTTAGAGAAAAAGGTGAATATTAATCTGGGCCCACCGTGGACAGATTTATCCAGTCGTTATAGCAGATTTCGAATCGGGGAACAAACATTTAAAACTAGCGCCACTACCCTCTGAGCCACGCTGCATCCAAATTTTTAGCTAAGGTCAGTTTCATTTTATCTTATTTCTACTTCCACATTAATAAAGAAAGTTTCTGGAAAAGATACATTACCCTGATTGGTACACGTGTGTTTGCGTAGACATAAGTGCCCCGCGGAAGGTTTTGAGATGCATTTCGTGTTGTAGGAGCCGGGTCGGCCATAAAGTGAACACACATCATTCCCTCTGTAAACAGACAGCCACGAACAGGAGGGAAGCGACGGTACAAGTCCAGTATCATCTTCTTTGGCTTATTTTGTGTACTTCCTTGATCCGAAGGTTTGACAAATTCTTTAAACAGCTTGCGCAATTCATCGCAATGTGCATTGATTACATCAAGTCTATCACCTGGATCACATTCTGAAGCAAGATGTCTCACTAGTGGTAACAGCTTGGATGATTCATTTGCAAGCTTCTTCATCATTAATGGATCCTTTGCCAAGCACACTACTGTCAAACTTGCTCTACAGAAAACGACAGTAAAAGAGAACGTTTTTCGCTGGCTTCGTTTAGAAGTCATACGTTTGCAAGGACAGTACACTAAAATTAATCAAATTCTGCAGCAATGTTTAATATCTCTAAAGGCCAAGGTTTAGTTTGGGTTTTACAGAGTCCAAACTAAATATTGATAGGAATTAGCCAAAAGACTAAAAACAATAAAGTTTTGTAAGGCAATAGAAAGTATAAAAATTCTTCCAAAAAACCTCTTTTTTCTTTAAAGGTCATCCTCGTGTTTCGTATTACCGGGAGAATCTTGCATGTCAAACAGAGTTAAGTTACTCCAAAAAACTGAAGTTTTGAAATGAAAAAGTTGAATTGGAGAGAAAAATTTAAAAACTAATGTTTCTGTGCATGTTTGATAACGGCCATGACGTGTTGACGTATCCTTATCACAAAGACGAAGCAGCTGTCAAGACAAACTGTTTTTTATTGTAGATTTATAGGATAACGATAAATTTTATTTTCTAAATTAAGAGATGGACAGATAGACAGTTCGCAGAAACATGGACTGATTTTTTAGTACTTACCTGGACTTGATCTCAGCCAACACTCGGGTAGCTGCCGAGTTCGGTACGGCTGTGTTGAGAGGAGGATCTCTAACAGCAAGAATTTGATGTAATGCATCCACAGCATTGTCTACTATTGAGCTATCAGAAAGAGGCAAGACCTAAAGAAATGCAAATTTGAGTTTTAATTTTTATGAGGTCTTAAACATTTTGGTGAGCTAAATCATGGTGAAAGTGATAACTACGTATCGATTGCCAAAATGAATTTTAAAAAAAATTGAATTGAAATTCAATACATCACACCCGGTGGTAAGTTCCTAAAGATATACCTTTGCTGACATCACTGTTTGCAATATAGTTCATTAGCAAACATTTTAGGCAGCTAACAAACAAACTTTTGATTGTATACTCGCAGTTTACAACAGTTTGTAACCCTACGAGAAACTGGGACATGCGTAGTAATGAGGCAAAAAGTCAATGAAATAAGCGCCGCCCTCAAATAAGTGCTGCCCTCGCATAAGTGCCTTGCATTTTAGTTTTGAGTTGAGATGAATTTTTATGTTCGAGTTCTGGGCATTTATTTACTCAGTTTTCAAACTCCAGTAACGAAGTTCTTATTTTGCTGTTGAAGCACTCTGAGATTTTTACGCTTCTTTTATTTCTTTGGTTTTTGTTTGAGCGAATACTGTAACAATTGATATGCTATTTTAGACAGGTCCCTTCTCAACTTGTAAATCCGAAAAATTAAACAAAATAACTGAGAGATCTTTCAGGTCCTAAACTAGCAATCAGAGTCAAATTCCACATGAAAATTAACAGCATGAAAAAGTACTGTAACACAAACGTGATGTAGCTAGCTTTTTACCATAACAGCTGATAAAACTTGGACTGAGTTGGGTATTTCCGTTGACATAAATTTTTATAATTGTGGGATCACCTCCACAGACTCCCTGGAACATAAGGTCTTCCTTTTAAATAAGCGCCACCCTCGAACAAGCGCCGCCCCCGAATAAGCGCCTCATGTGGCACGCAAAAAAATTAATAAGCACCGCGGCGCTCTTTCAATCAAATAAGGTAATACGGCGTTGATTCTTATATTTTACACAAACCTTTCGGAGTAGGAAGTAGATAAAACCTTAGATGGATTTATAGATGGATAGATCTAAAGATAGAAGACGAAACTCTACCTTGTCGTCTTGTACCTTCAGCCGAACTATAGGCATATCTTGTACCCTTTCAATGTACTTCTCTGGCCCGTTCTGTAAGAGTACAGTCGCCATTCCCTGTCGTTCTGATACACTCAGTACCTCGACAATCATTGGTGCCATTCCTTCGCCAGCAATCTACAATTATGACAGCACAGAAAATAGATTATATCAAATAGAATAATTTTTAATTTCCAAACCTTCGGACCTTCGTTTTTCACATTTATTGTTTTATAAGTAAGTTATATTAAACGCAAGTTGTAGTTTGCAAAGGTCAGATATGAGTGTAGACAGATATCGAAAACGTTGCCAAAAATCGTCCATGACGCAGGGTTGCCACTATTTACTGGATGTAAAATTCAAGGACTTTTCCAGGACCTTTTCAAGCAAATCCAGGAACTTCAATATCAAATAAAACTTGAATGCTTTACACATTTTTTTCAAAAATCAGTTCAACAACACAAATCCTATATTAACAAGATTTAGAAGATTGTTTCTGGACAAAAACCAAGCCTCCCAATGTCGTGGTTTTTGTTTTAGAATATCAAAAAGATTTTAACAAACAGCTTATTTTTATTAAATTTGGAAGTTAAGAAAGAACGTTTTTGCCCATTCCAGGATTTTGAAGGACCAAGACCCAAATTCAAGGACTTTCCAGGATTTTCAAGGAACGTGGCAACCCTGATGACAACTTCCTACATTTTCATGTTCATAGTTTTCCAAAAACATATTTTCTTGATTTTTCCGAGTCGTAACAGGCCAAATTGATCTTCCTCTTCGTACTCATCCTCTTTCTCCACAAGTAGCTCAAATCGATTATGTAGATCTGTTAGAATTCTGTTTTGCGTTGGAGAAGCCTTTCTATGTTGATTTTCGGTCTTGTAGTTCTGATCATACTCTCCAATTTGATTTTAAGTCTGACGGTGCTTCGAATTATCCTGTGGTCGCTCCCGATGCTCACCCTCTGAATTACTTCTGTGTTCAACACTAGCTCCCTCTTGTTGGTAATTATGTAGTCAATCTCATAAGGTCACACAAATGTTTAAATTTCGGCAGAGCCGAGGAATCGAACCTGGGACCTTGCTGTTGGAAGACATAAATCTTACCTCGCCATTCGGGCTGACTTTTGTAACCAAGTGTTGGTAATGGTCATATAATGAGCTGTTGCAAATTGCACCAGTCTCTCTCCTCTTTTGTTTCTGTCACCGTACCTAAAACCTCCGACCGTCTTCCCGTCATACTGCTGTCTTCCTACTTTAGCACTGAAGTCACCAATGACTTTTGTTCTTATCAATCATTTCGCACATTTTTTCATTGAAACCTTCTACCACTTCATTATCATGACTAGTAGTTGGAGCATATACTTGCACCACTTGCACCTGGTATCGATGGTTGATCTTCATGGTTAATGATGCCACTCTTTAACCAGTGCCTTCAAACTCGACAACCTTGTCTTTGATGTTGCAGTGGACAAGTGAAACCAATTCTATTCAACGATGCGTTTCCTCCGATGGAGCACAAATGATTTCCGAGCACGCATTCATATCCGAACACTTAAAATAAACCTCAAATAATGCTGATTTATGTTATAATACTAAATTTATCGAACAAAAACATTTATTTCTACAAGTTATTTTAAACTATCGTATTTATGGAACATCAAAAGAAAGCCATTTTCATACACAATAGACATGAGCAAAATGGATAATTTACCTGTATGATGAGCTAAATCCTTTTACGAGCCTAGTGGGCCATCGAGCAGGCGCTTATCTCCGGTTTCTGTAATTTTAAGCGGTTGAGAGTACTTGACTCCCCTGAATGGGACACTAATCCATCGCAGGTTAGCTCCCAACCGAAACTGGTACTCATTTACCGACCTCGTAAGGATGGAAAGCTGAGTACGCTTTGGCGAAAAAGAAGGTCACACAAATGTTCCAATTTTGGCATACCGAGGAATCGAACCTGGGACATTGTGGTTGAAGAAAAACTAAGCCAGACAATGTCACTTTTGGGACTGTATTTCTTGTAAAATGTGTGGAACCACCAAAAGGCACCATACATTACCTAAACTATCAGAGAATCGAGGAATTTTGCAAATTTTCGTGGAGTATTTTAACAAAGTTAAGTTTTTTTTCTAGGACAAATGCTGATTTTTGAAATTTAAACTAGTTTGTTTTTCAGGGACTTTTCAATAATACCTTGGTTTTCAGGGAATTTCAAGGCTTTTGCGAAAAATTAAGTACCTTTAATGTACTAACTAAATACACAATTATTCAAAGTCATACCTGTGCATTGCAACCAGGTCTGATGCGCTGTTGGAATCCTCCGAGAACACAAAGTGCAGCAACTACCTGACGCGCCATAGGCAACCAATCATCAGTACCTTCTAGGTTAGTCCTTTCTTCCGATTCCTCGGCCGCTTCTTCAATTACTGCTCCTTTTTTGGTACTCTCAGTTTCATACTCTAAAGCTGCTATCAAGTTGGGCACATATTTAAAGGCATCGGAGAGCACCTGGTACACAGCTGTAGTCCATATTTTAGAGATTTCGGAGGAAGCCGTCACGAGGAGACTCCGTATTAAAGCGATTACCTCCGAGGCCATGGTCTGTGCTGCCTGACCACAAATGAAAGAGCGGCTCGCCTCTGAACTGAGTTGTAAGAAAAACAAGATTTACATACTGTATAAGAACTCACAAAGCTCTGTTCATTTCTTTATTGATGCAGTTATAATCATTCACGTATTCATTTCAGACCATGTTTTAGTTGTTTACATGCTGACTTCCCTTTTTCGTGGTCCCTTCACTCGAATGTCGATCTTGAGATCTTTTTTTCCTTTCAGTTACAGAATGTTACTTCAAGGACTTTTTATCAGATGTCTTTAATAAATCTTTAACCATACTTATTTGCTCACGGAAAAATTTCACAAGCTTCCGGTCATGCGATTTCCAACTTTTACAATACTTCATTCATTTCTGTTTGGCGCAATGAAGTAGCGTAATGTTACAAAAAAAACAATAAAAAAGAATAACTCAACAATAATTTTCTTCGAAAAAGTGCACACTGTAATTGGACATAAGTGATCACGACATTTCATATGCGGACAGAGAACCAATCATCAGCACATAATGCCAGCAAAGTATTGTTTTACAATAACGTGACAACTTTTCAGTCGAGTTTCAAATTATGGTTTTAAAAATGGCTATCAGTTAATAAACAGGTTTGGTAAAACAAAAGAATTAAATAAAGTACATCTTAACATGATATCCAAAAAACGAAAATGAGTACAAAATGCGTCCCTCGTTGGTAACATTTTTAAAATTACTGATAAAACTCACCGGATACATTGTTTTTGTTTTCTAGTTTTGTTGAATGATAACTAAGATGCATTACAAATGTATCTTAATTTTCCACATATTGCTCAAAACTATCTGACGATTTCTGGTGGTTGCTCGCCCTAATTTTTTTACTAACTTTGTCAGCATAAGCAGCTAATTCGTAAATAAAAATCTTTTTCGATCTCTAACCTGGACATTTTAGTGTTTCTCAGTTTACACAGATTTTGAGGATCCTGTTGCTTTTCTTCAGGGTTCAGGCAGTTCACATCATCCGCTGTCTGCCCAGTCGGACCTATACTCACTACGAGCCCAGATTGAGCCAATTCGTGGGCTTTCTTGATGCATGCAGCAAGACGGTCTGTTTTTACCTCAGCATAGCCATGATCCGACAGCTCCTGGTCTATGCGGGCCGCTCGTTCCATGTCCGATCCTTGACCAATGACAAAGATGAATGGAACTCCGTCCATACTAAAAGAAGAACAAATACGAATCCACTTATGAGAATTCATTAGCTGGGATTAGTAATAAAAGAAAGTTATCTTTTCGTCCTGCTGTAAATTGAGTCGAAACAAAGTTAACTTCAGAGCTTTCAGTTTTTGACAATAATGAGATATTGAAAATATGTCAGCGCTGCAAGAACCGAACTTAAGGAAACTATTCTATTGCTACAATCAACATGAGATCGGGATCACGTTTGGTTAACTTAGTTTAAGCAAAGGAAAGGATTTAGCAGTGGACAACAAATCACTTATGAAAACATTATAGCCTTGATAGGAATAAAAATTTAACTTTATACCTCTGCACTACTTTGTGCATTTGTTATAACTCAACTGGGTTGCACTGACGATGAGCTGCCTCTCGAAACGCTTAAAATTGTCTATGGCTTACATTTTCAACAAATAATAATAATATAACAAAGTAATTAACAATTAATAACGAAAAAACTTAATGAATCAAGGTTCATTAACTGAAAGTACTAAAAATATAAAATAAACTTTTCCATTCAAAGGAAAATTTAGACATTGAAAGTCTGAGCTTTTTGACTGATATCCAATGACAAGAAATGTGAACATCATGAGGGAACCTTCAAGGTCAAAATCAAAGGCTATCAAAAGTTAATATTTCTATTACTAAGACATTTCCTGTTAACAATAACCATGAGAGGAAATAGCCCTTATTTACCTTCTTAGAGCTAAGTAAAGGAGCTCCCAGCGGTAACTACACTGTGAAGTTTGTGAACTTGATACAAATAAAAAACCCTAACCTGAATAGTCTCTGAACTATCTCGTGTGTTAGTTGCCCATCTTGCTTGTGCACAAACAGAGAAACAAGATCATCCTGCCCATTCTTTGAACCCATTTCCTCCTGCTCCTCCTGTGAGGTCAGCCTAACGTCTTCCCCTGATAAAGAGCTACTGTCACCGTCTGGACTCGGTAACATGTAGTCACCTAGCTTGCCAAGAAGCAGCTTTGCAACCTTCAGGAAACAAAGTGAAATAACAACAAAATGTATTTCGCCATTGAAAACCACTTCAGCTAAAGCTTGGCTAAGTTTGTAGATGTCTGGATGGCAAATGGGAAGCTCCCAGTTCGATAATCAATCTTCCTCTGGTAAACATTTGAGGGCCCTTGGCCTTTGGGAGGGCATTTAGGCATTGGTCTAGTAGAAATGTTTGGACCTGGTAGAGCATTTATCCTCAAAAAATATATTTATTTCAAGATCGAAAAATGATATAAGCATAGTACATCTTCGTTGATTTACAACAAACTTTGACATATTTCGTTACGTACAAGCAACGACATTCTTTTTCTACTCGTTATAGAGCATTATGTTTCATTTAAACTTGGATACAGAAATTAAAAAAAAGTACAGTGATACATTTATATTGCGCTTTTTCCACATGGATATGTTCAAAAGCGCATAACAATCATCAGTTTACCCCCAGCGGACAGAAAACACATCTAGGCGCCTCTGGCAGCCGCTTTAATGCGGTCTATGTACATGTATGCTGGTACTCATTTACCTACTTTGGAGGATGGAAAGCTGGGTGAGCTTCAGCGGGAAAGAAAGTCAACCAAATGTTCAACCCTCGAACAGGCTGGGGATGGAACCCAGGACCTTACTACTGCACCATAACGTTTCCAATCAATACTTAGCAAGTTTTTTTTTTCGTAAAATTGATTTGGAAATAATCTCAGGCTCGTATTTTTTTTAACCAAAATTTGGTCAGAATTGCAGTAAACTTTTCGTTGTTTGATCGCTACTTACTTTCCTATTCAAATCTTTTGAACTTCTAACGTAAATGAAGAACATAAATTTCTGACAGAAAACCGCAGTAGATCAGTAAATGCGTATAAATTTGCGAATACCTTTAACACTGGGCGCGACTGCTGGTGGTGTTCGTAATCTGATCCAAGAATGTGATAGGCAGATGCAGGCAGGGACAGATTTTTACTGCTCTCTACATTCATCAGGGGAAGTGCTGTGCGCAGGAGCTTGACCACCATCAGTACCAGCCGGGGTGGCGTGTGGCGACCCATTAACTGGGACAGTAATGTAGACACCATGCAGGCTTCACTAAGTATAGCCTCACCCATTTTACTTCTGTGTAAAACAAACACTTCATTTTATTCATTTAAATACAGACTAAAATTAGGTTCCTCCATGATTACTCCTTAGGTTCCTGGATGTCACAGTGAACAACCTATATCTTCACATGTAATAAAGAACTACCATAAATGGTAGTTTATTACCATAAATTTATGATAATTTATTACCATAAATGGTAATTCCTTCAAGAAACTCTTTTTTTCCACGAATGAACTTTTTCATTGAAACTCTCAAAATAATAATTCAATTCAAAATTACATTTAAACACGTGAAATTTTTGATGCAAATTAACTTCCGGTGTTTGACTGGGGGGGGAGGGGGTCAAGAAAATACAAAAAGGCTCGAGAAAGTGAGGATATGGCACAACTACCTGACTACTTTACAATTGCAAACCTGGCGTAGTGTAAAGATATTTTCATTTTCTTTTCTTTAACGCAAGCATTCGAAAACCAAGCAGCCGAATCAGCCATACAAACACACTACTCTCAAGATCTATTGCCCCCATTGTGGCCGTAAGCACCGGATATGACGTCTATCGATAGTAACCTATACACATGCAGATAAGTACCACGTCCGAAACATAACGAAAGTAATCGCTTCAAGGTGGTACCTAGAAACAATGGTTAGCGTGTCCTAAACACCAATATCGGGGATCTGCCCAGCAACTAATAATCCCTCTAAACCTAACCTTTCGTATAAAGGACGAAGGTAATCTCTTCAATGTAGTACCAAGAAACAATGGTTAGCGTATCCTAAACACCAATATTGGGGATCTGCCCAGGAACTAAATCCCCCTAAACCTAACCCTTTCGTATAAAGGACGAAGGTAGTCACTTCAGTGTGGTACCTAGAAACAATGGTTAGCGTATCCTAAACACCAATCTCGGGGATCTGCCCAGGAACTAACAATCCCCCTAAACCTAACCCTTTCGTATAAATCCAGGTTTATGAGAAACTGTCACCCTTGGGTGGGGTTGAATGAACTTATGGTTGGATGAAGGTATACATTTTAGTTAAGGGGGGTTAAGGGGCATAGGTATTCCAAAAAGGTAATGATCCAAGCTAATACTATAATACTGACTTACTCTGGTATTATAATAAAGCTCGTGGTTCATAGTTAGCTTTTGAAAATAAGTTCTAAATATCATCCCCTTTTTTAAGGTAATAATATTTAGCAAATGGTTTTAGCTCGTGAAGGAATTTGAACACATGACCCTCCGAACACCAAACAGACGCTCAACGAGTTGCTCTCCAAGGACCCTTAGTTTTTATGGACTTACTATGGGATTAGTAAGAGCTGTCTGATACACGCATTTACACTTCATGATTCATCAACTATATTTCAAAAAACGGATTTCACGTAGGCTCACTTTGTACTGACAAAATTAACCTTATGACCTTATGAAACTTATTCTAAAATTTTCTTCCTTTTTAAAGCAAACAACATTGAGAAAAAGTATTGTAGTCTAATGGTAGGTGCGTTCCCTTGATGTTCAGGGGACCATGATATCGAATTCCGTCACCTGCTCAGACAAATGGCTCAAGTAATCATACTTAGCGATGTTTTTCAGCAGATCCAAGACATGACGTAGGTGGTCATTAATTAAAGAGTGAGTCCTCCTGCTCTCTTCCAAAACACAGTTGAGATAGTTCGTTAACAATGTAGAAACTTGATATGCCAGGCCAGACCATTCCACGTTCCCTGCACAATAACCTAAGCAAAAGATATGCTAAATCAGTAAATTTAGTATATACCAGCTCGGCTACGCGCGATTTGATTGGTTTAGAAATAGTAAATGTGAGACAATATTTACCTCCGA
>JAOEHV020086818.1:0-15835 GCA_025447995.2 Isaurus tuberculatus
CTGAGATTTGTCGATATTAATTTTCCAGGGTTAAATTAAGGGAGTCAGGTTGGCCTAGTGGTTATCACTCACACCTCTCACCACTATGGACCTGAGTTCGAATCCTGGGGTTTGCATGTGGGCTGAGATTTGTCAATCTCAATCTGACTCTGTGGGGTTTTTCTCTGGGATGTCCGGTTTTCCTCCCTCCTTACAATTGACTTTCATGCCAAAATCTGTGCCGTAAATACTTTCAATGCATTTTTATAAGTGAATTTTTTTATTTATACCTCATGATTGTATTTATTGACAATTTTGTTCTCATTTTGTCCTACTTAAAGGCAAAAAAAGCAAGGTGTTGTGAGCTCTAAAATAAATGTTATGTAACTTTAAAAACAAAATCTTCAAAATCAGTCAGTTAAAAAATTTCTCTTAGCTAAAATTAATAATGCCTTGATTATAATTAAGAATTCCACTCTCAAACAATTTTCGGTCATGTTGACGTCAATTAAGTCAGCAATCCCATTCATTAAACCCATTTCTTTAAACATAAACAAAAAAATACAGTTATTGTTTTCTTTTCTTCGAGTACTTTATTTTTTATTTGTCTACACAGATTTATTATTTTTGCAAGTAACCTTGCCATCCAAAGAAACAGTAATTATTTCTGTACACTGGGCTAAAAAAATTTGAAAAAGGTGTAAAACAATGGGCACTTGTTTCGGGTTAAACGATTTTGCATGTTGTCAATTTTAAGTTTTTTTAACAAAAAAATTGTGATTTGAGAATATATTTATCAGCCCACGGGCAAATTGTATGCATTACTGGACTCGAATTCCGTAATTTCATACCAGCAAACTATCGCACTACAAGCTTCGAAAACTAGAAAAGTCTTTACAACCAGCAACTTGTGACTGAGGGAGTGACACTGTATCAAATTCTAAGCTATTCATGCTGTTTAAAAGTTTAAATTATTTAAAACAAACATAGCTTCAAACCATGACCTCCCACTGAACAATAGGAAATAAAACTCGTTCGCTAGATTCGAAAAACTTCCTTGACATCAAGCCCGTTCCATTATGATATAAAATTACAAGTAATAACAATTATTTGAAGTAAAGTAAATAAATAGGTTAGAATCCGTTTGTATTCATGTTCTGACCATATTCGCCAGTTCAGAAAATTTTGTATATTGAATTTTTATTTAAGTCCTACCCAAGTACTAAACAGTACAAGTTTACACATACATCAGTACAACTTTAACTTTTTTTTAAAGTACATACAACTGCCTTGACTAAAAACAAAAAAAAACGTTTAAAATAATAAACAAAACTGACGAGTTTACATCTGTATGACCCACAGATGTGATCTATGTTTATAAAACTCTCACGTTTTTCGAAACCACGACACTAGAAATTTTCATTGCTCAGTCAATAAATTTTCAGCCCCACAAAGACTCAGTTCTTTCGAAGAGATCTTTTCAATGCTGGGATTGTAATTTGCCGAACTCTTTCGATTATAATCCAGTTTACCTCTGGTATTTTCGCATGAATGAACTAAGTTGATTTTTGAAAAGCCGGTAATTTTTTGAATGTGCATCATTTCACAAGACTGCAATTGAAAACTGGAAGTCGATCACGCTCAAAGGCAAAGCTAAACATTATCAATAAAGTCGGCGTCCACTTCTCTCTATAAAATTATTATCAACATTTCTAATCCATTAATTAGACGTGAGATGTGATCAAAAAGGGTATTATTCGCATCACTGCCAATGGTTGAAGAGTCGAATGATTTTACACACAATGTTAAAAATTTCAGCAAAGAACCGGTGAAACAATGAACAAATTTGCAAGAGTGTTCATATTGTGCATTTCAAAGCACATAGTTCCCGTGACTATAACTGCAGCATTATTTATCAAAACCAAATTTGCAGGAATGCTTCATACCTGGGAATACTAGAAAGATAGCTGAGCAATCGCCGGAGTTCGTCTGGTTGAATATCTAGAGTGGCGTTTGTTGAGAGCGCCGGAAATGTGATGACTGGACCCCCTCGTTTATCTTTGCCACCTGAAAGAAAATATTAACTTGTTTATTAAGTTGCTTTAAGTGCCTTCCTTGAATAGCAACCAACAAATATCGCAACATGGATGTTCAAAAGGGAATTCTGGACACCGTTTTTTGTTCGTTTGAACTTCGATCGCTAATTGATTTCCTTCGCAGACCGACTGTCTAAACGGTTGACGAGTTTCATATAAAAGTCTCTAAAAACAAATGCATTAAAGCTTATCGAAATGGCGGAAAAACTCTAGAAATCTATTCTGCACCAAAACAAAACGCTTGCACTAACTATTTGAAAAGATATTTAATTAGTGAATTTATGAGACACTGACTAAAAAGTACGCGGCGAAAACGTGAGATGTCATTTACGATTAAAAGAGAATATTTTGTTGTTGTCTTCCAAAATTTTGCGGTTACAAACTGCCTGATTTCTTACCTGATAGAAACGCTATCTTCTCTCCCAAGATTTCCAGAATATCTTTAGCTCTTGGTCCATCAAGACGCGACTCCCCTGAAGAGAAAAGCAATACAAATAGTCAATAAAACTAAAGAATAACAACAAAAGGCTCAATGAACCTAAAACAGCTTGTTAGAGTTGAAAATTTGTAAATGTTCAGTCGCGTGATTTTGAAGTTTCAATTCGTCTTTTCTTCACCTGTAAAAAACAATGACGATAGGTCACTGTCCGAGGAGGTAGTTGACCAACGTTCTGGCGTGTTCATCACAAACACTTGCGTTCATTCCTCATTTTATTTGCCTTTCTGTGACAGTTTTGCCGTTTGGCAGCCATCTTCTTTCTGCAGTTTACGCATGTGACGTCATGGAGATTTTATGCTAATTTATGCGAATTGAAGAATTTTGTACGTGTTAAAAAGTTCACTTCGACGTTGATTTCACTACAAAAAGTAACTCTTTAGCACTTCATTTGAGCTAAGGGAATGAGAAAATCTAAGGATATATTGAGAAGAGACGATTAAATCTAATTTGAACTAGCAATGTCCGACAGTTCGTTTTTCATTACTGATTTGTCACTTCCGGTTTTCACTTGGTCTTTTGTGACGGACATAGCAAAAAAAGGTGCACAAAACGAACCGCCGGATGTAAAAATAAAAAATCTTTATTAGTTCTAACCACAACATAAACCGCTTGAAAAATGAAAAAAAAAGTAAGAACACTTTGGAAAACCTTGTCATCACCGTAGTTTTTAAAAATATCGACCAAGGCCAAGGGTCAAATTTAAAATTCGGATAAGGAGGGAGGTTTAATGAAAATATGAAGTTTAGAAATAGAAACATAGCAAATTATGTTCCTTTTACGAGCAGAATAGAAATCTGACGATCATTAGTCAACGCTTAGTGCCGGAAATTACAACAACACGTACTTTTTTTGTCATTTCGTGAGCTTAAAGCAAATAATTAACAGAATTGTGCATGAAAAAATCTCTTTTGAAAAAAGAATAAAAGATAATAAAGGACTGTAAACTTGTCTGAAGATTTGAACTCTAGAAGGTAAAATGGGCTCCCAACTCAGCCGATATCTGTCCCCTGAGGCCAAATTTTAGAAACAAAGCAGCTCTTAAGAAACGCACATTGCAATTTTTATATCAACACTTGTGAGGCGCATTATGATAAGATTTGGCAATAGACAAAACTCTACATCAGCGGGAGCATAAATCTATCCTTTGTGACAAAGGTTCAACGTCATAAAAAACTGCCTTGAGATATTAACCTCGACCTTATGAGTGCGTATTATTATACCGTCTGTTTGCGTGCCATTCACATTTGACCAAAACAATCTGCAATATTCCAGCTGGTACTGGACTAGAATATCAATTCAGATTATAAATAAAACTGATGACACAACTCCCTAAAGAATATACGGAGCTAAGATATTAAATATATTGATATAAATAAAATCCTAATAAGAAGACTTTTGAGTACAATCTAATTATAAAACCCTGCGAGAAAAAATGATACATAACAAAAAGATTTTAAAAATTTTAAAAACCTGAAAATGTTTCAGTATATCATCGTCGAGCAATAAAACTCTAAAAAGAAAGCTATTCATAAATAATTTTAAAAAAATGAAACAATGCAGCTAACCCCTGGAGAATGATGGATCAGGAATGATATTTATCGCAATGTCTTTTTATAGTTAATTTGATAAAAATTAAAAATTCAGAAAAAAGTTTCTTAGAACTGAATCATTTTAAGACAAAAAAATTTTGTACTTTCAAAACCCAAAGTGACGTTTTAAAAGACTTCCAGACTGGACAAAACACTTTTCAAAAGTTACTTCAAATGGTATGTTTTTGCAAAAGAACCATGGAATTTCAGTTCTAACAGTTATAAGGTAAATTCTAAATATCCAAATTATATTAGACCCTTGGAGCGAGACATCAATATAATGATAAAATGCAAAAACATGATATATTACGTATTATGCTTTCTTGAAAAAAATAATAAATCGTTTGGGAACAAATATTCTCATCTATTACTGCTATCACTTATAAACCTAAGGTTTTCGAGCTAGCTATCACCTCAATTCATCTTTGTCGAAAAATGGGGTTAATTTATGCTTGACTTTTCGTTGCTTCACGTTTGACTTGTTTGATGCCTCAAGGGCTGTCACGTTGCCACCACATTGCAAATAGTAATGCGTGACAAATGTCGATTTCGTTTAGTTCTTGCATGACTGACACTAGAGAATGCCAAAACTCCGATGCTTGTTTGATATGCATGTTGAATCTAATCAAGGTTTTTTAATAATGTTTTTTTTTAAATGCTAAGGGTCAAGAGCGATTATTATAATAGTTAATCCGATGGATGCATTGCAAACATTGGACCCCCATCAGCTACAAAAGTAAAACTAGGTTGACGTTGTACAGCTTTTTGTTTTCAAATGCCGAACACCTACGGAGCGAATGCAAATAAAACGATTAAAACACCGAGAAACAATAAAATAAGGGAATAATTTCAAAAGCTAGATGTTAAAAAGTATTTTAAAAGAACAGCAAGTACATTGCGAGTCCGGGAAAAAACATTTTAAAGTTTGCATGAGCATTGAAACAAAATTTGTTTGAGAATTTATCAATTTGCAAGTGTATAACGATTTTGTTCTTTTATTTTAGAACGAAAAAAATTTATATTTGAATGAATACTCAACACTGGTCGGCATTAATCAATATAGTGTTTTAACCGCTTTCATCTTTAAACTTTCAAGATATTTTTAATATTCAGAGAAAGAAATTGGTGGAACAATAAGTTTGTTTTGACAAACTGTGAAGCCGCACAGACACGAGCAACGTCCATCAATCAGGCCAACTGTATTGTATCTGAAGACTGAACACCTTGTAACACTTTAAAACAGACTTGAAAGTAAAACACAATAAACATTGATACAAAATTGTTTCCTGTCCCGCCTCATTTTTTAAAGTACTACGACTGATATAGTTTTTTCCCACAGACGAATATTCATACGTCAAAAAAACAAAAACCTTTTGAGTGACTGTAATTTAGGCTTTAGAAAATAAGTTAGTTTTAAGATTGCAAGCGGCAAAAAGTGCAACTTTTTCTGAAAGAAATTCCGATAAACCACAAAATGTTTATTCCAGTAACCTTTTGGCAATAACTCCAATTACAAATCAGAAATTTGGAAATCAAAGCATTCCTTTCCTAAAATAGACACTATCTTCAATAAGTTTGGAAGCGAAGTGCAGTGTTTTAAAAAAAACCTTAACCTTTTAATTGAGACCAAAATTTAAGAATTTGCTAAGAGCATACCTGAAGCCGGGAAAGGATGTGGAAATTTATTTCGTAAACGGCAGAAAATTATTAAAATGTTTCTCGGCTAATGTTTGTTAGGTTTGGCAACTATATATGACAAACCTCATGTCATATTCTGTTTCACAAATGATAGCAAATTATTAAAGTTTTACAGCAGAACAAACGGAATAATTGCATTTATTTTAAAGGACATTTTAGCCTTAAATACTCAAAATAGCGTTGTTCGCAAATTACACGTTTTTGTTAAAGGAAGTGTGTATTTTAATTAAGCCCCTGTCTAATATCATTAGAAAAATACGAATTCGTCAGTAAGGTCTGGTAAAGTTGTGTTTGTTGCATGAATTCACAAAGCACTCCAATCTTTGAAATAATTTTATCTCAATGTATTAATTTTTTGAATTGAACTAACGTTTTTTTAAGAAAGCATGCAGGGATCTAAGATCTTAGAAAAATTTCTTCAATGGAAAACCAATAGTGAAATCCACATTACCCAACCCGCAAAGCGGAAACGGCGGGAATTATCATTAAACCTCAGTGAGATCTTAACTATATTTACTTACGTCTGGATTTTTTGTAGAAGAAATAGAAAAAAGCTTTGTCTAATAGCTGTCTTTTATATTATAACTCTATGTGCCCTTTTCCCAGGGACGCCCACAGGTTACCGTGCCATGAGACTAAAGTGTTTCAATCGGCTTCCCGCTGACAAAGAAACGGTAGAACGAAGATCAGAAGCTGTGCTAAAATTAACTTCTCATAACCGCGAGACCAGCACCGAATCTGAAGGGGCAGTTTTGATATAACATTAATTATATTCTTCTTTTTGTTGGTCTAACCCCTTCTTCTATTAAATTTTTCCATTTCGGTAAAACGAGCTGCGCCCTATGGCTTCAAAGATTACTTTCCGAGCATGTATTACAAATTTATATTTTTTTTTAGGTTTCTCTTTCAAAATTGCTCAACTTGCGGCATACATAACCACAAAGATTATTTAATACTGTTAGTAGTGTGAGTCAATACGCCCGCTTTTTAACCGTAACAAACCTTTATTATGCTCCTGGCCTAGTTACTTCGGAAAAAGTGGGTTTAAGAAACGAGTGACAAAGAATTACATTTGTATAGATGTCCCTTCATTCAAAAACCGTGCAACCGATAGACAACACGTATTCTAGATGATTAAGCAACCGGCGGACAAAACGATTACCCAGTTACTGATTGATGATGTAACTAGTAAGCAGAACATCACGTTTTTCGCAGCAAAACTCATCCTTTCGAGAGATAAGCTGTCTAGCAACGGAGATACCAAGATTTGTTCCTTGGGCTTGGCCCGGCTTAGGGGAAGAAGGGAGCCTGCTGTGAGGGGAGGGCAAGTGGCCGCTTGTGCGTCAAGAAAGAAGAGAATAGAAAGCCACTGCCCGAAGGAAATAGATGACGTTGTGAAACAATGATCGTGATAATATGCAGTTTTAGTCATTGTGAAAAAAAAAATGAACGCCGAAAAATAAAAAGTCAGGTTTGAAAGGTAATCGAACCCGAAACCTCTGCGATCCTGGTGCAGTGTTCTTACCCACTGAGTAGTGAAGCCACAGCTGTTGGGAGCAGGTCAATCTTTGTAGGTCCATCATTACCACTAAAAACGTGGACAATAACTATTGTGTTCGAGTTCGAAGGGAAATCACCAGCCCAAATTAAGAATCCACAATTGAAAAAGCAGCAGGTTTCAAGACAAAAAACATCATACAATGAAATGATTCAGCAATGTATCTGCAGAGGGTAAACACTAACCTGGAAATGTTTGGTTAACAAGTAAAGACCCTGTCATAGAGTTAAAAAAAGAAATAAAGGGAATGAAAGAAGAAATGAAAAGTGAAGAGAAGAGAAGAGAAGAGAAGAGAAGAGAAAGGAAAGGAAAGGAAAGGAAAGGAATAGGAAGGGAAGGGAAGGGAAGAGAAGAGAAGAGAAGAGAAGAGAAGGGAAGGGAAGGGAAGGGAAGGGAAGGGAAGGGAAGGGAAGGGAAGGGAAGAGAAGAGAAGAGAAGAGAAAAGAAAAGAAAAAGAAATGATTCAGCGATGTATCTGTAGAGGGTATTAAACCGAGCATGGACCTGTTAATCATCAGGCAAAGACCCTTTCACTGGAGGTAGAGGAAGAAATAAAGGGAATTAGAGAAGAAACACTGTCTGTGCGTTGCAACGTTGATCAATCGCAACCATGAGGGTTCGAAAGGATCTTCGAAAAATTTTTAAAAATGAAGTTTACAAAAAGTAAACAATTACAAAAAAGTTTCATGTTACAACAGAATAGCGCAATTTAGTTATAAACTCTGCATATTTAATACAATAACTAAAACTAGAAGATAAATAATAAATTAAGCAACTTTTGGACTGAAAATGACATTCACCTACCGTGTTTACTCATAAAAGCTCCACGGCGCTTATTGGGTGTTACTAAAATCGGGAACGGGGAACGGGAAGCGGGAAACAGAAAAACGGGAAACAAGAGGTCTGGGTACCAACGTCCTAAAATTGCTTAGAGGAGGGCTGGAACCAAAATGATTAGAACAACTTTTCAAGATGGCGTCGCTTGCTGTTTGGTGACGATTTTTATTCGGGATCAAGGGACTATAAACTTGAACAAGAATGAACAAGACCCTGACCCAGCGTATACTGGGTTGCCACACTTTCTAAGCTAATTTTAAAATAAAGATAAAACCAACCCTTTTTACAGTAAAAAGCTTTTATCGATAGCTAAATTTCATTCATGAAAGCCATCATAAAGCTATGCCTATGGTCTTTCGTTTTTCAAAAGTTTAACTTTATAAACCTAACTCAAATCGTTTTAAACATTAAAGCAATTAAAATCAGTATTACCAAAGTTTTGTTCGATCGTTTGCGAGAAAGAGCAGCAAGCGATTGTTTTGAGACAACTTGTAAACAAAATGCGTGTATTTCGAAATTTTCTTTTAAACATTCTTTGTACTTTCATGTCCATAAATTTTGCACAGCTAGCCTAAATTTTGAGACATGATTTTCAATACATGAATAGTTCTCGACTACGGGATGGGGAAAATGGTTGAAATAATCAACTTGAACTTTTGAAAACACAGAAATTATTTTAGAGCACCTTTTCGACGAACACAGATAAGATTTCATCACGTTCCTCTTGAATTATCTTGCCTGTCAGTTCAAGATAATTTTCTTTGTGTCTTTGAGTTTCAATTCATACATAATATGTTCCTTGAGCGTAGCGATAAAAAAAAAAAAAACTTTAGAATAACAGCAGGAAATCTGTAAACCGTTGGTACCCAGACCCCCTGTTCCCCGCTTTTCTGTTCCCCGTTCCCCGTTCCCCGTTCCCGGTTTTAGTAAAACCCGCGCTTATTTAAATTTCGAACTTTTTGATGCGGCGCTATTACTTGAAAAACAAGTTTTTGAAGTGAACATGAGGTGACGGCTTTTTCAAAGAACATTTATTTTGCAAATTTACATTTTGCTCCGTCACTGATTTGCAAAAGGGAACACTAATAATTCGAGTACTTAAATATACGCTGTAGCCAATTCCCACTTAAAACCCATCGTTCAGTTTGATTTTTCATCTTTGCCTTCGTCAGTTTCACTGGTCTGCCCGTTTCAAATGAGCGGCTGCATTGGCCATAGAGGAGCGGCGCATATTCGAGTAAATACGGTACGCAATCTTATAGCTCACCCTGAAAATTAGTTGCCTTTGTAAAAACGAAAATAAATAATTACAAACACACAATAATGTTGACTGTTTGGGTCAAATTTTAAAAGTTGTCGAAGTTTTAGACTGTGGACTAGCCACTTTTGGACCGTGGAATCCGGAATCCACAGCGTGGAATCCAGGATCTAAGGATCTCTCGAATTACCTTACATGGGCCGAAAAGTTAACCTCACTATAATCATTATTGGGGTTTGAAAAATTAGTCAATAAATGCGTAGAACCCTAACATTAACTCCAACTTAAGACTACAAGCAAATCAAATATTTCCAAATGGCCATCATCTTAAGATTTGAAGGCCTAATAACGGAAAGAACATCGGCATTTTTTGACAAATATATTCAATCAAAACAAGCTGCAAACGAAAAGACTTCCACAAAGAACTTTCAAAATTTAAGAACGAACAAAAAATTGGAGTTTCAAAGAAAACCAAACGTGATTGTAAGTGATTTCGTGTAGGGCTCTCACCTCACTATAACGATCGGTTTGGCCGATTGAAATATAATACTTTCTTTAAATTTTAGTACGTCGTGTTGACTTTTCATTAAAAAAAGCATTTATGAAGCTAATATCGTTGAGACTTAAGTATTTAAAAGATAAATATAAATCTTCATTTAGTTCATTTTACGACACCGTTATGTGGAGAACTACTATAGATCCTATTAAAATAGTAATAGTATTGCAGACTTGAACTCTTGAGCTGAAAAAACTCTGGATTTAAAACGGAAAAAACCTAAAAAATGAACGTCTTAAATTACGAAACTACTAAAATGGATATCGCAAAAGTAAAGCTACACAGATAGCCTGCGGAATTATCTCTGGAACCTCAAACTCATTACCATTGATAAAGTGGTAATAGCTTCGTAGGTCAAGATAAAAGGCTTTTCAGGTAAATCTAAAACTGTTCAAAAGCGTGTTCTATAAAGTAATATTAACACAGGAAAAAATTGCATGAAGAGGATTTGCGGTTTGCGAAATACCGACAAGCAAGTGAGGGAAATATGTTTGTTTGCAGAATGGCGGTTTTGTTACTTTCAAGTGATGCGCCGGGTCAAGGCTACAGTTTACGTCAGTGACCTTTCGCCTAGACGGTAGAAAACTAATAGATGTTTTCTGTTAAATCTGCGGACTATAGCCAACATGTTTAGCACTTTTCTGCTTCAAATATTTGGCAAAAGTAGCACAAAAACTTTTCGTTACCACTTTAAAGTTATCTTGCCACCGCATACAAACTTTGATAAGGTTTCCACAATTGAGAGGAACTGGCGGTTTAAGCGACATTGTAAACAAAAAATGTTTGTTTTCTCTCGCATGCAGTCTAACCTTTTATTTGTCAAAAGACTTATCTGCAACTTAAAACTTTGTCGAACGCACGATATATATTTAAATCAGAGTAATTAAAAATCTGCGTTTCACTAGGATATGCTTTTCTGTGTTTGCATTCAGTTAATTAAGTGTACAGTCCTTCGATACTTACTTGCGAAACAATGTGATGACATAAGAGATACAGCTCAAGATTTTACATCCATTTCTAAGGAGCTTGGAATCCTGAAAATAGCAGCAAATTCCGTATGCTCAGAAAGAAGTGCGAAGCATGGTGAGTATCGTTCTAAAGCTGATTGACCGTCTTGAGTACATGATACTTGTAAAGCCATCTGGGTTCGCGATTGCGACCAGAAGTGAAGAAGCGGTTTACATTCACCAACAGGCAACAGATTTTTTAGCCATGCAGACTGTAGATTAATGCGATAACCCTCTTAGGCTATGTCTGATAGACAGTTACACACTATAAAACTATAAAAATATTTTGATATTGGTGCGTTTTGAAAACAAAATTTCAATAAGTGAAACTCATACCAACTCTGTTAACGTCATAACTTTCCACAAGCGCGCGCCTACCGCGGATTAGAAGAATTGTTTCAAAAGGTCATTTAAAAGTTCACCACAACTTGCGCCGTGCTGTTTTTTAAAGTTTAAAACTGCATAAAACGTTTTATCAATTAGTATATAATCGGGCATTGGTTGCTAAAACCCTTTTCGAAGATTGAGTCCAGCTTATTGTCAAATTTATCTCTTTGTCAAATCTGTTTAAAATACATTTTTTTGAATGTTTGGAAACGTGACTCAGTAAGGCTGTCGGGGATGAAAACCTCTAATCTTATTACCAAAACCATCAGGATTATTCTGTTTATGGAAAAAATTGCTGAAGTGCGAATTTGTTCATTCAGTTCCATGTCTATACTCACAATGGTTAGATTCTGGTCCTGCGATCAACATTGAACAGATATAAATTCAGGCGTTATGCATAAAAATCTTCCATTTCTTTCAATTTCAGACAATTCACCGCGCCCAATTGAGATAACTTTATAAATGCATTTAAGGTTCCTTTGCAGGACCTTTAAAAGCGGAACATATTTTAAAGCTTGATTGCGTGAAACCGCAAGTCAATGAGCGGCGCGAAATAAAACTAAGGGAGAAAATTTAAAATTTAGAGTCTAAATTCGCGGGAAACGCCTATAAACCCTTTTTAGAGACATTTTCTTTAATTTTCTTTCTTTCTTTCTTTTTTTCTTTTTTTCTTTCTTTCTTTCTTTCTTTCTTTCTTTCTTTCTTTCTTTCTTTCTTTCTTTCTTTCTTTCTTTCTTTCTTTCTTTAGCTTTCTTTCGTTTGTTTGTTTGTTTGTTCGTTCTTTCTTAGCTTGTATACACTCTTAACTTTTTTAAAAAAAATTATATGGGCGGCTAAAGCCCTCCAGCTTCCCCTGCCCCGAGGTCCCTGAGGACACAATTATCTTATCACTGAAACAATTAACAATTATGTTTTTGTCCCAAGTGTTATTTTTGACGTGGTATGTTTGTACTTCACTGTTAATATTCCTTCTCTCTTAAAATGTGATTTTAAGCTAAGATTTTCAACACAATACTTGTAACCTTGCTCCTACTTTACCTAAGACGAAATTGGCTCTGTAAACAAGTTTAAAAGAAGTGGGAATGTCCTAATCTGCAATCACTTCATCAACGCTATTAGCTTTCCTTCAAATATGACGTACTAACCTCTATTTAACTAATGTCGAATGTCAGACTTTATCATCAAACCTATAAAATTTCAATTTTCTCTCGTACATCAAAAGGTACAGCAAAAAAAAAAAAAAAAAAGAAAAAGAAAAAAACGACTGACATGGTTTGGAAAAGTTTGCCGATCAGTTTCAAGTATGTGGTTTTCAAAAACGTTTATAATATGTGTAACACGTATAAAAGTATAATCCTGTTGAACTCAAAAACTTTTTGTACTGTGGCAATTCACTCAACACAATCATGATTAAAATCTAGGGTCAGTTAGGACTTTAATATGAATGTTCTCCTTCAGAAAAATATACTCTTCTATCTTGCAAATTCTGCAACTTGGAAAACCTTAAAAGACACATACATCCTTTTCTTGAAGCTTATAGTTCATCAATATAACATTATCATTAACAATAACAAAGAACGGATGCGAAAAAACCCTGCAACTGCTATTACGTCTGTCTATATCACTCTTTCCTCGATTACGATTCTTAAATGAAAAGACGAGTATAAAATAACACATATTTTTCAATTTCCTGAAGATTTCAAGATTTATCACACAAAACTTTATGCATTATAGTTCTAAAAAAAGTGATGCATTATCGAAAGATTAGAAAATAGAAATATTCATTTTCTCATAATGCATACTACCACTACCGATAATTTTCTTAGGAGTAAATCAAACCTTTTTTTCGATCCAGTAAACTCAAAATCTTCCTCAGTGACTCCAGATGGTCTTGTTTGTGACTTGTAAAACTCTTTCTCGTGAGCGGGTTCATTTTCTTCCTTAATCACATAAGTTAACAATATCGTCTAACAATCGATCCGGAATAAAAGTTGAAAATCGAAACCGAAGAATCTCTTTTACAAAACAAATAATTTTAGCCAAAGGCTTCAGCGGGAGTGTCTTTTTTTTTATATAAATTGCTAGTTGAGTCAGCAACTTCTGTCTCGAAACGATACTTAATTAAAATAAAAGTTTACAGATGTTAAAAATTTTTAAGATCAAGTGTGGTTTGTGAAAATCATTGACATTATTTGATGGGTCCTGACAAAGCGATACACGAGTGGACCACGAGTAAACACGAGTGGAACGCGATGAAATACGAAAGGAACACGAGTAAACACAAGTATATACAGATAAATATCGAGTTAACAACGCGAAGATACTTGTAATACAACAGCTTTTTATAAGAACCAGAGATTAAAAACAAGCTATAAAAAACGACTTGGGGTGATATCTTTTTCAGACAACTCAGATATCTTATAGGGTCAACCTGCACAAATATTGAAATAAAGTGTTAAGTTTTTGATTATGTTTCAAACAAAATTTATGTTTATGACAATTCAGGATTGAGGATTAGGCAAATTAAGAACAAAAAAAATCAAACGTGTACGCCTTTTTTTGGGGCTTTGATGGACCGACTAAAGTTGACCTGCTCCCAACAGCTGTGGTTTTATAGCTTAGTCGATTATAGGGTGTTGCATTTTTGAAGAGGTTTTAGGTTTCGAATACCTTGAAAAACTTTCTTTTTTTCCAGGCTTTTCTTTCACAGCTACTAAAACTATATTCTTAACCGAACTGGTGACTAGTTCATATCGCCATTATGTTTCATTATCTCCAGTATCATTTTATGTTTGCAATTCTCCACTGCGATGTCGGATTGATTCTAAAACAAATAGATTTTCAATAAGTCTTTGCGTTCAACGTCTTGAGAACGCAGCCTTAACTGAAAGCGAAACCCCTAAACACAAATGCTTAAAAAAGTTTGTATTTTGGGCTTCAACAAACGCACTCTTCATCGACTTTTTGGATCAGGCGCGAAATGATATCTGGGAAATGCTTCCATCGCAAGGGGCCAGCCAAGGGTTGGTGCCCGTACCCAAGTCATGGCGGTGGGAGGCACGTGTTCTAACTACTCAACCATCCTGATTTACACACATGAAGAATATTACATGGCCGCACGGAGATACGAAATTGTTCTTTGAGTGTTAATTGAAAAATATTTCACAAGTCAGCAAAGCGAACGAGTGAAATATTTTTCAACACAAGAAGAGAAATTTCTTAACTCCAAGTAGCCATGTAATGTTCTATTTATTATATATGCACCAATGAAATACTTAATCACTTTACTTTAATATTTTTTTAATCGAAAGGCGCGATTTTTATATGTAACCATAGCAACAGTGTTTTTTTCATATTTTCGCGCGAAAGTTCGCTTGGTATTTCATTGGTGTTTATATAAAAATGTGGTACCTCTCCTCGTGATTGGCAGTTAAATCTAAAGTAAAAATTAACGGGTAGTGCAAAGCGTTTTAACGGATGGTCAGAAAAAAATTAACGGGTAGTGCAAAGCGTTTTAACGGATTTTAAAAGCGTTTAAACGGATGGTTAACGGGTAGAAAACGCTTTTACCCGTTATAACGGATAGGCCTTAGTGTACGTTTTCCCGTAAGACGCCAAATATGTTATTATTTGGTGGTACAATATTAAAAGCTTTTTTTTTACACAACGCAAACATTTGACTGAGAAATTAAAGCATCACGAGGACGAATCCGGCCAAATCCATCAACTCAGCTGTTCAAGAATCGAGAAGGCTTTAGTCTCATCGCGCTTACAGTAAAAACTAAATTTACTGTTAAAACATCAGTCTAAACTATATTTCCTGAGATAATAAATATGAAATGTTATATAAAGATTAAATTTCCGTTTTGAACATTTGTGAAAATTATTAGAAAATGGTGGACTTAAGACGTGAAGAATGAAGCAGAACGTTCGTTTTACAAGGTTTTTTTGACTATCTCAAAACATTAAACATACTTGTAAACAAAAAACAAACAAACAAGGAAACAAAGAAGTTAAATCTGTCCTGGTCACAGATTCCGTCACGCAAGGTTGTTACAAAGAGTTGTCACGTCACGCAAGATTGTCACAAAAAATTATCACTAAAGCGGTGGTTTAGCTAAAGAGGGTATATTGCTTTTAAACGATTTTATGAAAAAAAAAACGTTTTAAGTTGTGTGTTGGTGATTTATTGATAGTAAATTGACTTGAACTCGAAGCCCTTATACTGCTCTTGTAAAACAAAACTAATCATAAAATAATGTGAGCGTCAATTTGAAAAACAAAAACATTTTATTTAAGGCCGTGTTACACGAAGCAATTTTTTCAGCAACTTGCAACGCAATGACACTGCGTTGCAAGTTGCTAACAAAA
>JAOEHV020086924.1:0-15834 GCA_025447995.2 Isaurus tuberculatus
CGCAGGATCCTAATTTCAGACCCTAAAAGTATCGTCGAGCACCCCTACCCACTTTTCAGGGGAGTCTCCCCCCCCCCGGGGAACACTTACGTCCATGAACCCAATGTGACTGAACGCCAGCTTATTACTCACCAGGTCTTAAAAGTTTTGCATAAAATCCAACAATATTTGGACAAGCGTTTAAGAAAAAAATTTTAAAACGCATTTTGTTACCAAGCTTCTTTATGATTGTTAGAAGCTGTTGCTTTTTAAAAACTATGATAAGGATAAACGATAACTTTAAGTTTACAACTTACAAGATATTAAAAACAGGGAAAAAATGTTATTTTTTTTAATCAATTAACATTTTTCAAATCGCGCAGCATTTTGTTTTATCAAATCATAAATAATTGGAAAGGAATTCTGTGTCGAAACACGAGACCACAGCAGCGAGACACATCAAGATTCCACGGTTTCCTGGCCACTTTTAAAAAGAGATAAATCTTCGAGGTTTTTATTTTTCTTTCGTTAAGTACGTGTAAAGAAAGTGTGGTTTTTGCCAGCTCATTATTAATCGAGTGTCTTTAGGAACCGAAACAAACAGCGATTATTTTTTTATTTCCAATACTTTGGCGACATATCAAATACAGGTTTTCGACTCTTGAGAACTTTGAAAGCTTTGGAGATGTCGAAATCATTGATTTATTTAACTGCATTTTGGCTACAACAGAGATTAAAGAATGACCAGTGATTTTATGATTGAATATCACTGGAATAAAGAAAGAGTGAAAGACTCAAAATAAATGTACTCGAAGAATACTACTTGAAAAACTATGAAAGTATATCGGGGAAAACGTGCAACGCTTTGTAATTTTATGATCATCACAGTAATTAGAATTGAGAGCAATACAAAAAGTAGTCTAGCTACATGCACTCAAATAGAAAATTAGTTACAAGAAAAACAACTTCTTATTGAAAAAGCATAGAAACTATGCTATAAATAAAAGCATAAAAATAATCCAATTAGGTGTATAATACAAAGAGATACAAAATTAATATGTTCGCATTGGAAAGTTGGAAATGCCTCTTCAGAAACGTTCACTGATGGGACACTTAAAGTTGGTTCCTTCAGTTTTTAATTTTTTTTATTTTAATAAGTTTTTAGAATGAGAACCCTTTAAATCCCCAAATGGTGCTTTACTTACAGGAAAATTAAATCAGAATCTGTTTAAAAAATTTCCATTTCGAAAAGGTTATGTTGCTTGAGCCAATTTTATGCAACGACCTTTGTTAAACTTTGTACAAAAACTTTTAAAATATAAGGTTTATAACTCTAATCTTACATCCCTCAACCCTTATAAAATCTTTTATGTCATAAGAAAAATATTTTCACAAAAAGAATAAAAATAACATTTCAACCAGCTATAAATCATTCGCGAGAAAACTAGGTGAATATCGCCCATTATAATACTATGTAAAAAAAAGAGTGGGGATAAAACACTTATTAAAACAATATTTACGGTACTACAGTGTTGGTAATCAATCAACTCATTTTCTAATCAAATTAATATCTTTGTCAAAGAATCAATACAACTGATATGTTTTGCAGAGAATATTGCACTTGCATTTGGAGATCTCTAAGTATTAAGCAGAACTTATTTCTTCAATTTAAGGATACAGATGAAATGATTATGAAATTCTACTGAGATGGTTTAACTTGACAATAACAACTTACAAGTATGATCAACATTTCAATATCTTTTAAAATATATTGGGGATGGGGAGGTAGCAGGGTTTGGCTGATTGTTAGTTCCCAGGTAGTAGCTGTGAAAACTAGTGGCTAAAAATCTACCTATGCTGCATTTTGACCCCCCTTTATTCCATGATAAAAGATAATCAAATTATATTTAATGGTAAAGAAATGTTCATTCCTTTCTGTTACATGCACAAAAAACAGCAGTAACTGTTAACTATCTGACTGTGGTGCATCTTGCTGGCTTCCTAGTGATAATGGTGGTGGTCGTTCATCATGGACAAAATGTTTCATTGTTTTGTCTTGGCTCTCATACTTCAATCCATCTTCATCTTCAATTTTTCTGTGACAACAAAGCAAAAACATTTTAATTTTTTGTAATATAATGTGAGAGCTAACTACAATTATACAAAACCTTATAATTAATATTTTGTCTTTTTTGTTTGAGATTCTGTTTGGATGAATCGGAAAAACTAACAATGTAACAAAATTCAGGAAACTCTTAAAGTCTTGTCTCGAGTGTTGGCCTATCTTATCCAATCATGTTTAATAATGAATTACAAATATATCAGTCATTATAAAAATTACACAGTAAAGGTTAGTTTCTGCCGTAAATTTCATGGGTGGTTTTGCTGCTACATATCCCTCAAACCTAACCCTGATAATGACAAAGGAAAGGTTACAAGTGATTGGATTCTTTTTTCATACTTCCGACTCTGCCAGATCTTGTGGCTGGAATGCAAAGATTCTACCACCTGCATCAACCTAGCCACCTTATTCAATAGCCCTGTTGATTCTTCAAACCCTTCCCCCTCAATTTATACAGAGCAGGCATTTGAGCTCATGGGACCTTGTGCCTAGCAGGCAAAGATCTTTACCAACTGCACTAATCCAGCCATTAATATTATTAATCCTTATAATTTAATTTTAAAAAGCAACCCTTGCAAGTCAGTTAACCATTTCCCCTAACTTGATACATAGTAAGAAAACATTTGATTGGTCACCTAGTAAATGCATCGTAATTGTCATAATGCATGGATGAACCCTCCATGTCTGCCATTGTCTCTTTGTTATGTTCACTATCACTGCCATCATTTTCTTCCACTTGTGAAGTCTTCCTTACTCAAACAAACAAAAAACCAGAGATAAGAAAAACAAAGGACCCCATTTACAGCAGCTATTTATTGAAAACAGTACAACATTGGTAGACAAACATTGATAAAACATAAGGACTGTATTACTGAACTTTTTCTAAGGTATATACTTTTAGTCTGAGTTTTTCAACTGCAGTTGATGGATGTAAGGCTATAACTGGGCTACAGTAGAGGAATAGTAGAAAACTTTTAGAGATGGAACAAGCACAATCACAATGGTTGTTCACCTTCCTAGGGGAAGCAAAATTTTTTATACAAACAAAAACACTCAGTGGGAAGGCATTGGTTGTCTGGAATAACCATGGGGTCGGTAATTATACTAGACAGAAAAAACAGAGCCAGATGGACAAAACATCTGCGTCAAATTTCAATTAATACTGGCATAATCAAGTAAACCAAATACGACAGTGTACTGACATCAACAAAAGTTGATAAAGGTGCTCATCACCTTAACCTGTGTATGAAACTGAGGTCTCAACCAACACCTACAATTTTTAACAGCAAAGCAAAGTACAACTCATAAAGTTTAAAGCTGCAAGTAACTCACTTATCAAGAAACCCTGGTAGCCAGCTACTCTTGATGATGACATTGTGAAGGGTCTCAAAAAAAGTTGATTTTCTGAAAAACATGTTATACTGTATAATTATGTTTTTCATTCAAATTGAAAGTTAGGTAGCAATCAGAGAAGAGGGATGGAAGTTAAATGGGAGAAATATGAAAATCTTCAGTACAGTATATACTTTTTATGAGAAAATGGCTGTGTTTGTACATGGATGTTCACAAACTTTTTGGTTTATTTTGACTTGGAAGCTATTTGCTCCTTTCTGGATCCACAGTGTAATATCTTTTCATTGTGGCAATTTCAATAATTACTGTGTAGTTAAAGACTAGTTACTCTACAACATGTTTTGCTTGGCATCATTGCTTATATAGTTTCTGATTTATAAGTCAAAACTTAAGGCAGGGATAAAACCAGAACGAAAAAGAATAAGAAGGAAATCTTTAGGCCCCTGCGTACATGCTCTTTCAAAAAAGATAGTGGAAATTCAAAAATGATCAAAACAGCATGGAGCAGGATGTACATAAAACAACTGCAAGAAATTTGCATCATAACTTGTTGGTAATGTTGTGTAGTTTAAAATAAAAATTTCATTTACAAACCACTTTTACAATTAACAGCTTTAGGGTTGGAGCGCTGTTAGAAAGTACAGTATGAGAGGTTCTGACTGTCCTGATGAAATCATGCAACTCCCGAAACTAGAACAAGAAAATCTGACAAGAAAATTTTACAAGTTGAAGCATTCTATTCATCCAAGGTATAATTTGTAAAATGAAAGGCCATATTTGGTCAAAGTGAGTTAATGTTTATCAATAAATGGAAAGTGTCAGGACTTTTCATAACAAAAAATACAGACCTTGATGAGGGTGCAAAATTAATGTTTACTTTAGCTGGCTTTTACCAGTTACTATGACTGTGAGCTAGTAAAAGTGTCTCAAAAACACATTTAACCAGTCCGATAGTGCTTTTTAAAAAACCCCAAATAGCAGCAATTTGGGAAAATATGTGATATATTTGATGAAAAAGTCTGAACTTTGTGTCTTAATTTATACCAAATACTGACAGTTACTCTGCGGCTAAAAATCTTACAGGAAGGTGTAGATTTTTTATGGAAATTCCAAAGACAGTCTCACGTTACACTTGTCCTGTATCCTGATA
The DNA here is from genome assembly GCA_025447995.2 of Isaurus tuberculatus. Classification (NCBI taxonomy): domain Eukaryota; kingdom Metazoa; phylum Cnidaria; class Anthozoa; order Zoantharia; family Zoanthidae; genus Isaurus; species Isaurus tuberculatus. The sequence continues at coordinate 4,605 of JAOEHV020086924.1, forward strand.
TTTCAGGAGTGCTCAAGACGTTTCTTTCAACTTGTCTCTGAAACTGACCAATAGTACTAAAACCCACCTCTCTGGGTTTGCTGATTTAGCTTTATAGTGATCTTTGTTTAACTGCTGATACTCAGTAGGTTCTTGGTCTTCCTCAGACTCAATGCTTTCCATTCTTTGACTCAATAACTTCCTTTCTTCACTTTGTCTTGCCTGCAGACCAAGACTGCTATGAAACACACTATATCATGTGCACTACTACAACAAAATAACACCACCGCATAGGTTTTAAATGTTCTAACAATTATAGTACTTAAACTTTTGCTACCAACAAGAAGATTCTAACACAGCTTTCAATAAGTAAAATTTCTCTTCCATCTGTTGCTACCCTTCATAATTACAGTTACTGGATGCTGTACTAGTTGGACATTCACACCATAATATTTATTTTAACATGACGGTAAAGTGAAACATGAAATTTCCAGTTGAGAGATAAATGGAAAAAATAGTACTTTTCGATAAAAAGTATTATAATGAAGTGCCTCAAAAAAGCCATAGAATACTGAAATACATTTAAAAAATACAATTAAATTATTTTAGGTAAATTCTCCCCTGCTATTCACTAGGTGTGACTTTTCAAACACAATGATCCCTCATCAGGCAGGCATAAACAATTCACAAAGTGTTTAAAAAAAATTGAAGTGAAAAAAAACTACTGTACCATTAATTAATAAAAAAATAATTTCAATCAACTCTTTCACTTCTCTTTGTGCTCCTAAACATTACAAGTGTCAATTAGTAAAGGGTGTGCAATGATGAAGGATGTATTGTGAACTACTATAAAATTTATAGAATGGTTGTTCTATGATGTAAAATGTTCTAAAATATGTAACACAATCACAGTTACAGAACAGATCAATATTGCAAAATTAAAGAAACATTATTAATACAAGAACTTAAAACAGCCCTTAATGTAAATAAATTATCTCTCGTGAAAAGCTGTCACTTTACCAGATGAGTTGGTTTAAATGTTTTCCTTTTGGACCCATTTCTCTAGCTTTTTTCATTACTTATATTTCATTATATAAACTTTAACTTGAAGATGGCTTAAAGAGTCGAAAACATTTGTTTTAAACTTTTAAATTTTTTAAAATTTTTACTTTATACCATTTTAATATATCTTAATCTTTTATTGGCGTTTTGAATGAATACAAAATGTATATTGGAACATACGAAACATCGAATTTATAAATGAATCTATTCACAAAGAATATCTTTATTACTGCTGTTTGTTAAATTATGTTTCTGACTGATAAAGCTTTGATGGCCAAATAACAAGAGTCTATATGATCACAGTGACATCTGAGTGTAAACTAAAAAGTCACTTTAATGATTTTACAAATAGAAAATCTTTATAAATACAGATGAACTCAATTTGTTATATTAAAAGGAATCATATCACTAGAAAGTAAATCATGCAATATACTGAAACTGGTGTTACTGTATAGACTGTGAAGAAATTATAACAAATCACATTTAACAAAATATTTACTTGAATGATAAAATTTCTGGTTTGCTCATAAATGAACAGGAAGTTGTATTAAAAACAAAAAATGTCTTTTTGTGTTACTTTTTATATATTTAAGTAAAACCGCTAAACTAAGAAAACATGTTGTTTATAAAGAAGACAAATAAAACAAGAATTCAAAAAAGGTAGCAATAAATTCAAATCCTAAGAGGAAATAAAACTTACCATGGCTTTGGATATTGAATAAAAAACAGATCTTTTCTCTTCAAACAAAATAGTTTTGAATATATTAATGTCTGAAATCAGCTTCCTTTTTCATGAATAAATTTCCTTGTCTGTGGTTAAGAGATAATATAAAACCTATTTGTGTCCAGAAGAAATATTGGCAACTTTTTCTTGTACAACCAGGCGTCTTGAAAGTACAGTATAAGTGCCAGGTTGAGTTCTCATGGAAAGTTTTGTGATAAATAGATTTCAAATGAAGTTTTCTTGAAATGCAAATTTCTCAAAGAAGTTATATACTATAATTCTATTTCTGTTTCGCTCTGTGGATAAACTATGTTTGCTCTTTAGTCACCTGACTTACATTAAAAACAAAAGAAACCAATCACAAAATTTTATAATGTCAATATTTGAACCCTAATTTGACAGAAATTTTAAAAGCGTTTAATTCTAGGGGAAATTTTATTCCAGTATTTTAGTCTGCAGGAAAAAATAACATGAATATAATCATTTCTGATGACTCATCAATTAAACAACAAAACTTTTGATTACTCACTAATAATTTAGAATGTTTTTTTTTTAACATAGGCTTTGTACAAACTTATTATAATATCAGGTAAGTAAATTTATTTAAAAAGTACAGAGTAATACAAAAACCAATATCAGGCAGATTTGAACAAAAAGTTTTTTCAGATTTCATAGTCTATAAAACCAAAAAAACGTTTTTTAAAAAAAGTATAAAACAATATTTTTAATTATGGTTAGTAAAATGCTTTATTGTGCCTAGACTGAGTAAAATTAAATATTCATTGGCAATTAAAATTTAAAAGATATTGCATTCAAAAAATCAAGCATGAGTTGGAAGTCATATACATGGCATACTGATTTTAAACAGGTTCATAAATGTCCCTTATCAATGGCCATGTTAAACAATAATGAAAAAAGCTGTTAGATCATATAAATCAAGAAAACTAATTTATATAAACCACAAATTAAAATGAAATAAAAAATTCAAAGCACAACAATTGTGCCATTGATTAATAATCATACAGCACCTGTAACTGCCTGTGTTGGTACTGAATAAACTGCAGCTCTGCCTCCAAAACTGCCTCCATATCATCCATCTTGTTATCAAAATCATTAACCTAAATCATGTCGTATGAAGCAAGTGTGAGAGTTGATTTTACCTTTATGATGTATTTGAAACACAAATGTTTCAAGCAAATGGCTTTTAAAGTGTGTTCAAATTGAGTCATGAAATATGGCCACAATAGTTGTGAATTTTGTCTATCAAAACTTTAAAAACAATGTAATTTGTTTTTTGTTTAAAACTCTTTTAGTATTCACTTGGATTAACTGCTCTTCTTCCCTTCATTGGAGGTTTACAGGAATTTATACCTTAAATTATTAACATCATTTGTTACAAATGCCAGTCTCAGTAAGGGCTGATGTCAGCAGGCCTGTCAGTGAAAAAATCAGAATGCATGCGATCATTCCCTCACCTTGGCTGACCGAGGCGTGCGATTGCATGTGGTGACTTAAGTGACTAAAAATGCAACAACACAGGTGCCTGAAGATTTCGTCTGCTTTTTTACCGCAAAGGAGACAAACTATCTAGACTGCTTTCTGTTCAGCAAAACTAATTATTTTTTGATATTTACAACGACCTCAACTTTTGAGGGACGACTAAAAATAATTTTTGACTCAAAAGAAAAAAACCATAGGGACCCGCAGCTACATGTTTTTCCGCAAATTCTAAAAGAAAAGAAGCACAATGACCTGTTTTCAAAAAGTAAGAAGTCACTGGCTTAGAAATACCAAGAGCGATAAACTATATATTTAAGGCGTGCAATGGATCGCACGTCTGGCTTTCGTTAGGCGTATGAATAGACGTGCGTGTGCGATCGCACGCCTTTTATTGACAGGCCTGTGTCAGATATCTTGAAGTATTATTCTAAGCAAAAATATAAATTAATCTTAATCAAAGGGGAGTTTTGTTTTTTGCAAGTGTTTCAAATTCTATGAAAAAGAACTTGAGGCAAAAAATGAAATAGGGAACATGGCAGTTTGACAGGGAGAAACTAAAAACTTCTTGACTTTAAATAAGTAGTACATTATTTAAAAAATAAAGTTCAAGCTTGTTTACTTCTTGTACAAAAAAGCTCTCAATTAGTATTAGACAAACTTTATGACATGGGTATGAAATTAAGTGAATCAAGATGATGTCCATCACAACTGTGTGTATCATTGAGTTCAGGACAGTTTTTCACTCAACAAAATCCCTTTTTTGAATATTCTAATTTATATTTGAATCATGCTGTTGAGAGTTGATCAGATTACGGAATTAACTTGTGCTTCCAAATGTAAATTATTATAATAGTTAGTTAAAAGACTCACCTCATCTTGACTTTGGAAAGCCAATCCATGTTGTGAAATATAAAATCTATTGATATTATTCAGTAAGAACTCATGAGCTGACTGATCCCTGCTCATTTTAACCTCAGATGAGGATTTTTTGGTGTTTCCACTGTCCTCATTTTCAGAAAGGGTATCACTTACATCTTGAATTAAACAAAGCTGTCTCAAATAATTCCATCTCCATTTACTGTTTTTGTATTTTACCTTTGGTTTCTTGTAAGAACTATTAATCAGTGACTTCCATAACATTTGTGAACTTTCTTCAATGAAAGGTAAACCACCATCGTTGTTCAATGTTTTTGGTCCTAAACTTTGTTGTGGGTGAAGCTCAATGGATACATCTGATAGTCTATGTGGTTTCCATCTCTCATTGCAACAGTTTTTACAGATTCCATAAGAAGGAAACACCTGTTTGACCATTCTTGTTGCCTGATCATAACTCTTAAGAACATATCCATTACCATAACTTTCTAAACTTGTTTCCTCCACAAATAAATCTTCAAAAGAACCATCAAATTGCTTAAATGGACACCAACTAACAGAAACTAGGGCCTGATTGAAAAAAGATCAAAATAGAACTGGTTATGAGTGATTAAAATTTTTAAAACTAACACATAAAATTTCCTTTTTCTGTTTTACTGCTTATATTCAATCCTGAATATTCACAGGTCTAGTAATGATAACTAGTCAAATTTATAATGAATGTAATTTTGTATGTTTCTAGTCTGCCAATTTCTCAATTTTAGCTTTAAGGTATTATACATAAGAATGCATTGTAAAACTTAATGCCCACAGAGATTCAAACAACCCTGATCTTATTTAAAGAGTCTTGATCAACCTCATCTATCCAATTTGGTTGTTTTTGTCCAAATCTAGCAAAAACCAAGAAAAAATTATGAAACACTGAAAGCATTCAACTGAAAGATGAAACATTAGTAGACTGAGATTCCAAGACAAATCTTTGCCACAAAATAGTTGAAACTGTGGTTTTGAAACAAACCCTGAAATTACTTCTTAGGCCATTTTTGAGGGTCAAGATACTAAAATTTATTTGTCAACAAACCATTGTGTTCCACTTTAAGGTGAATCCATCAATTCACTCTGACTTACACTAATTATTGTGTTCCCATATTGAGTGTTTCAAGGTTGAAAAATCTGTTATCACAATATATTTCAAAACAATAGAAACAAATTGCATTTAGCTCAGAAAAAGTGATTCAGTCCTGACGGACGTAATTAAATGGCAATTGAACTTCGTGTTGTGCAATTTTGGTCTGAAATGATGTACTTGTGACTTCAAATAAAACTCATGCTGTGTGCTCATTTGCTTTTGAAATCACGTGCATGATTTTGGACCAAATTAAACAATGTGAGGTTCAATTAGCATTTTGATTATTAACTACTTGTATCACTATAAAACTGTTATTAAAACTTTAGAGACAAAAGTTTGTTTCTATGGTTAAAATTCGGACTTAAAAAGAATTCTGCGACTACATCTTGTTTTTACCTTTTAGTAGATTTCTATAAAGCAAGAAAAATAATCTAATACCTAGACAGCTAACCCTAAAACCTTAAATCTTTCAAAATGAAAACGATGCTTGAATAAACTTCTTCAATATGTAATACTGTTAACCCATGTGACGTCAGTCGTGAAGGGGTAAAGCCCACTATTGCGAAAATGCAAGAACAGTAAAACGCAATTTACTATTGACCTATTTGGTATATAGAAGATATCATACAGAATTATAAACCTATAGCATTTGAGTTTGATAGCAAAAATGTTTGAATATCATTCAAACTTATTGTTGTTTTTAAGAGGAATGTTTGTGACAACAGTATAGGAAATCTGATCACTTGTAATTTGCGGTAGTCGTCAAAGCGTTTGTTTTCTTACTTTCAAGAGTGACACCCTCACCAAAATACAATATGATATAAATAATGTAGAAGCATTCCAATGCCTTTTACGTACGCACAGTCTTTATGTTCAAATAAATCAATAGTAACTTTTGTGTATATTGATCAATGTTATTCACGATCGTCGTCTGTCAAGCGTTAAACTGGAACCGAGAACAAAGGCGCACGTCAAGAATTTTTTCGGGTTTTCGATACATCATATACATGCTTCTCACCTGTTTTTCTGCTTTATTCCCACATTCTAGTTCTTTGTAATTCATTTATTTCATTTCAGACTTTGCATGTTTTTAGAGCCTCGTCAAAAATACCACAATTTTTTCCCTGCCGGGGGTCAGGCCAACGTTACCCGCATCTGCAAACATTTTAAAAGTAAGTCCAGCGGTACTTTCTCGTGTAGTACGCAAAGTATCATGGGATGCCTACTTGGTAGAAAGTCGCCATCTTAGAACCACTTTAGCTGGAGAAAATAAAAATGCTTCGCTGTGCTACAAGGAGATTAACTGTTCCAGTTTCTTTAACAGCAAGTCGAAGCTTAGGTAAGATTGGCCTTTTCATTTTTTTTATCATTTTCTTAATGGCATAATTGAAGAAATAGTCTGACAAAACTGGGAACTGCGCTTTCAATTTTCATGTATGTGACACGGAAAATTTATAGTGCGATGTTGAGTCGATAATACTGAATAAAAATTTCTTATTTGTTCCTTTTAGGTGTAGTGGCACAGCGCTTTTACTCCAGTAAACCGAAGGAATCTGAGGAGGCGTTTGATGCTAGATGGGAAGCATATTTTAACAGGTTTGTGATAATGCTATTAGTATTTAAACTGAATATTAAACGCAAGAACTTGACTCAAAGGCATTTCATATCATAGTTAAGTCATCAGTTTGATTCTCAGTGAATTCAATTTTCCAAAGATCTGTACAAAGGAAAATGGTGAAGGTGTGACCATTGTATGCAGTGATACAAGCTTTGTTTAATTTACTTTTTGTTTCATCTAAGTAGTTTAATGAAACGATTAAAGTGAGTTTTTGCCGTTATTTAGGGAAAATATTGATCAGTGGGAATTGCGGAAAGGACTGAATGAACTCTATGGCCATGACTTGGTACCAGAACCCAAGATAGTGAATGCCATGCTTGGTGCATGCCGCAGGCTGAATGATTATGCAATGACTCTTAGAATTTTGGAGTCAATCAAAGACAAAGCAGCAGGAAATGATGAGATTTACAGCTACATTCTCCAACAGTGCAAACCTACCATAGAGGAACTTGGGATAAGCACTCCTGAGGAACTTGGCCTGGCTTAGTGATTACTTAGGCATGTAGAACTCAATAATTAGATATTAATAAGAAGGTCTGCAACCACTTGAACTCTAGAAGGGGGTTTTCATTTTCCACATTCGCCCTCAGATAAAATTCTCAACTGCTGTGTTTAAAATCAGTTTGCTGTTTACAAAGTTAGGTAAACTTCTTCAAGGAAATTATTGAGGACAAAATTATTCAGTGGTTAGGGCAGAACTTAAGCACTGGTCACCTGTAGTGTAATTTAATGCGACAAAAAACACATGGAAAGGTGTTCCACATTAATTGAAGCCATTTTCTTGGCAATAATAATTACAGTTTTAACAGTTTGCAAATTACAAAGAAGTCTTAAAAATAAGTTCAGCTTCTTTTGTGGCTGAAAATTATTCTACAATCCAAACTAAAAAAAGCCAATGCTGCTAATTGGTCATGTGGGCTAACATACACATACTATTAAAAGTACAAACTAAAGCTAGCTATGAAGTGTTTAGGATAACAGATATGAAATTATGTTGAAATTATGTTGACTATCAAGAAAACTAAGACAGTTTTAGAGCACTTTGTGTACTTATAATTTATAAAACTGTTCTTATTTTTTCAGGATATTGTCACAAGAGCAATTTAAGGAAGACTGTTGTGGAATATGTGTGCTGTACTGGCAAAAATTATGTTTTTGAAAATCAAGCCATTTGTTTGAAGACTTTGTAATTAAATGTTAACATTTTTTGACTGCTTGTAAGATATTAAATAAATTACCATTTCATGGATCATTTTGTCTAATTCTTGTGTTTCAACCAGTGTCTTAGTTTTTATACAATATAGACAACTGCATAGGTTTTTTTTTTGTTAGGGGGCATCCAAAAATCGATGTAGCACCGCTTAACGTCCATTGGATGTTAAGGGCTTACCCCCTCCCCCCCCCCTCCTTAACGTCCACTACTGTTTTTGTCGTTTATAGCTTGCATTATTAAAAAATTTGCAATGATACAAATCAATTCACGCGACTGACCCACACAGACACAATACACACAACCGAGTTATTTACTGCAGTGAGTCTGAGCACTGGTGAAAACCATGTTCCAGCACAGAGTTCTCATTGTAAAGTTATGTTGTAATTGTCACCTCGGAAGTTGACTGTGACTTCATAGAGCTGACCTACAGACACAAATGAGCTTGGTAATGTATTAAAGATTACATTGATTCAACGTTATAAAGCATGCTGATTTTATTCTTTCAATACTTACACCATTTTAAGCGTTTTTTCCTTAACGCCCACTGGCAACCCTCTGAACCCCCTCCCCCCCCTCTTAACGTCCAATGGACGTTAAGCGGTGCCACATCGATTTTTGGACGCCCCCTTAGGAAGGAGCTGTCAAGTGAAAATTTGTTATTTGCCTTAGTTAAACCGTTTTTCAAAATTAATTTCCTTTCTTTAGTGTTTCAACTGATGCATGCTTATAGCCTTAAAAAGTACTTTTTGCTATTTTCTTTTTAGCGATGTTCAGTTGTTCAAAATCACAAATTATGGCACTATCAGTTTCAGGATTCAACATACAGTACATTTTTAAACTTATTGATAAAGTTTAACATTAGCGTTTTTTGTATAATAAGGGTCAAGGGAATCACAATATAAAGCAGAAATAAACTAAGTGTCACATCTCTTGAATACAGTACATGTATAGACAAAATTCTTCAATAATTCGCAAAAGTTTTTTTCTTTCGTAACACAAAAAGTTAACATTCTTTGTATGACAGTTGCTTTTGCTTGCGACATATAACGCATGAGGCCTACATTAATTTGTGATAACCAGTCACTTGCTCGAAGTGTTTGTAATTAACGAACTGCATACAAAAGTTGAAAGCCCATCAATCTTAAGAAAGCTGCATAAACTTGAAGCAAAAACAAAATTAGGAGAAAACCTAACAAATTTCGACGATAATTTTTTCATCTGCTAGTTGGTTAATTAAAGTAACCTTTTGTGTAATAAATTAGAAACGGATTCACTAATTTTCAGTCGTTTTACAAACTGTTTCTTAGTGTCCGAAAGTAATTCCTTTTTAACCTTAAAAGCTCAAATGATTCGCGTGGAATTTGCGTCTATTTTCGAAAAATCACACTCGAAGCCTCTACTAATAAATGTAGTTAATGGTTTGTTGTGACTGCCTCTCCGTAATTGTGTATTGCATGCAAAATTTGCAAATTGGTCTGTCCTACGAAAGCTGTATAAACATCAGAAGCAAATTCGTGATAAATAATAGAAAAGAACTTCTTCACCCGGCAGTTGACGAACGTACTCTACGTGTTTGTACAAGCGGTCGCAGTATTTTGCCAAGTTGCTCCATTTTGTCGAATCTAAACTCATATTGGCCTCATCTCAAAACTTTAGATTTGATAAAACATGGTTTTATTGAAAGAAACATTGTTTTTTCTAATTTTTCTAATAATCCTGGCAACGGAAACTCAAGGATGGAGACGAAGACGACGGCGGAGGTCCCCGCCCCCACCCCCACAACACTGCCAGGTCACGGCTTGGTCAAACTGGAGTCCATGCTCACAACCTTGTGGTAACAACGGCGTTCAAATTCGAACCAGGAAAATAACAAAGAAACCAGGTCTGTTTTTGTTAGTCAGCTCTAAAATTACAACTAGATGTTTGTGGCACATTAAAGAGAAAATCCTATCAAAACATAAGTTAAAATATTTTTTTGTAAGTCTTATAATACCGAATACTAAGTGCTATGGGGACCTTTTTGTTATATTTGAGACGAACTTCCAACCTTTTTGGCGCTCTGATCAGCTTGTTTCATCTTTATGTCCATTTCTGATTATTCGTGGCAAAATTTTAAACACCTTTTTTTCTTTTGTTCTATAAAATTCATAATCCTGCTTCAATAACCTCAACGACATACGAAAGGGAAATTTTAGGAGGTATCAACAGTTTATCTACATATCTATGAAGGAAAAGCAAAGGAAAGAATCCTTTCTCTTACCACCAGGCCACCCCTTCGACTGATAAACGAAAAGGAAAATTTAGGGGGTATCAAAAGTTTATCTAAATATCTACGAAGTAAAAGCAATGGACAAGAGGCCCGTGCCATAACACTAGACCACCACGTCGACTGAAAAACGACAGCAAAATTTAAGAGCCATCAACAGTTTATCTAAACTTAAAACTTCTATGAAGCAAAAGCAATGGACAAGACTTCCGTACACTATCACTTGGCCACCCTGTCAACTGATAAACCCAAAAGAAATTTTAGGAGGTCAAAAATTTGTAAAAATTCGCGACTTTTTTCTTGTTGAGAATCTTGAAAGAACTACAGTTTAGTATAAAGACTTTAGACAAACCTTGGGGAAGTGATTGTTGCGCCATAAACAAATATTTTAGGAAATTCAATGAATTAGGGACTTAAAAAAAACACATTTTGAATATTAGTAATTACAATATTACACTTAATAATGTTGATCATGTCTCCCAACTTAATTCACGTTAACAAGCGTACGGTGGTCGTGCTTGTCCTTCGTTAAGGGAAGCGAGAGCCTGTAACCGTTTCTGTTACAACAGTGGAACACCAGAAGCCGGTCGTTGTTCATGTAAACCTGGTTTCTCTGGCAGGTGCTGTCTATTCGGTAAGTAATGAGCGAAAAACCTTTATCAAGGAATCTTTCAAACTACTTGTTTTATTTCTGGGAGTGCATTAGTAGTATAGAGTGAGGAGAATTAGCCGGAAAAAAAGTGCGTTTTGTGCATAAATTAGTGCGCACAGTCATTAACATAAATTAGTGCGTCGTTCAAACTGTATAAATTAGTGCCTCGTATAAACTTATGAATAAAATGCGGATTGTATGGGAATTGTATGGG
>JAOEHV020087034.1:0-30169 GCA_025447995.2 Isaurus tuberculatus
CCCCTCTCCTTCCCCTCCTCCAGAATATCCGGGAACTTAGGGAGTAATGACTGTCACGTGACATTATCCAATATGGCCGCCGGGTGTCAAGTCTTGATCGATGGCTAGGTACCTGTGCAGTGATGTACAGCTAAAAACTGACTTGTAATTTTGCCTAATTGACATTTATCTAATGAAGCAAGGTTTTTTCAAGTTATTTTGGGTATGAAATGAAAATTACTCTAACGAATGGAGGGAATTTTTGCTGTGAAGAAAACCGATCAAATTAAACTGATCTTTGAACTAACCGAAGTGCTGCTGAGAAGACAGGAAGTTAATTCTAAAGATTGAATTCAAACTGGAAAATTCTGGTGTTTGTAAACATAGAGAAACATCCAACAAAGGTAGGAACTAAACGCAACTTTTATTTTTTTGTCGAGAACGGCTTTAAACACATTTCGTCTACAATCATATCTTTGAAAACTCCCATCTGTAGGAATTCATACAAAGGCGACATCAAAAAGCCAAATATTTACATATTATTTATTAAAATACGTGTCCTTTTGACTTTAAAGAAAATATAAATTTTTAGAGATACATGATATAATGCTTATAAGAACTGACTTATCCGTTTATTTTTTTTAGTTTTATGTGTGTGTTTGGTGTTATTAATCCACACGTGTCAAACAAGGAAATTATTTTTATTGTATTACCCCGACATGACAATAGCGAATAAAATAATTCACGCCTATTAAAGGTCTAATAGAGTTCGTTTCCGTTTTCGTAATGTTGGTTTTACCTGAAATAATAAATACATTGCCGTTTTAAATTAAATACTGCATTATTTGTGGGATAAATCTTTTCATGGAAATGACTTTGTTTTTAAATGAAGAACAACAGTGTGTTTATATTATGTGTTCCTTTCAAAAAGAGTGCTTTGATAAAGGATCCGGAATAGTTTATTTTATTTTTAGTTTGATTAGTTTTATAGATGCAGTGTGTTCAAGGGTTCTTTAAAGTTGGGAATTAAATTAATAAAATTTCTTTCAAACATTCTTACTCGCCTGATTTTTCCTTGATATCCTGAAAGTTCATGTAATTTTGTGATAATAATATATAATGATATAACATCTGTGAGTTCATTTATTAGTGTTAACCTTAATTTGCAAAACATTGATTAAAAATATTTAAATTTGGCTTGATCTATTCTTAATCTAAAGGAAAGCTTAAAACTAGATTCAAGTGAAAAAATACATTCCAGAGATAGATAAATAAATAAATTATTTTAGAAATTATCATTTTTATAAGGCCACATAAAAATATAGTTGGTTGGCATCCTTAGCATTTACCAAAAAGCAGGCAGACATTTTTTTATACTATTTTTAATTCCTTGGTTTTAAGTTTGAAACTGGATTTTACTTGCACAATGCAGATATTTCTTGAACTCTTATATATATTTTTAACAATATTCATACTGTGGGTCAGCAGAACAAAAGTTGTGAAAGTTCATGGTTTTCTGCTGTTCTCATGAGTGTTAAAACTTTTGTTTTAAAATAATAAAATCCTGAGCGGGCCCTTTTTTTGTTGGTTTGTGGGGATGCTACCCATCTTATTTTTTATGTGATATAAGGGTACCGATATCTTATAAGTATAGATTTTTCAAACCTATTTGATCTGTATCATGATAGCTGACCAGCATAGCTTCAAAACATTGTGCTACTATTTCCCCTAATTTATTATTGGTCACTCCTTTATCCATAAAAATCTAATATACACTGCTTAAGAAACCAAGAACATCAATTTTTAACCAGAATATAAACCAGTAGTTTTTTCAGTTCATTTATGGATATATTCAAAGTACTAGTACTTAAGAAAAACTGACAAAACAAAGCAAAAGGCTTATTCTGCGGTTAACATACAAATGTTTAGGTTTCAAGACAATTAGTGCCAGACACATGTATACAAATTGATTCTATTGTTTATAACTAAGGAGCTAATGTAATACTATAAATTACTGTTTGTGATTTATTCAATTTTAACTTGTATTCTTATTAAACCTCTGAACCATATTAAGATATCAATTTGTGTGAATTTTAATTTTGTTATTCTAAAGAATGTGAATCTGTATTACTTAGACCTCAAAATAAAAAAGAACTGGAAATCATTTATTGCTTTTTAATAGAATGCACAGAACACTGCTTCGTGAAGAGTTAGATGATGAGGAAGCTAAGAACCTTGGGGTTGTAAAGAAAAAAGAGGACATAGGTAAATGTTAAACAAACCAATAATTATACTTTAATTGAAACTTTTGGTGTTCTCTCAGAAGTAATTGATACTAGTCACTTGTGGTGTTCTTTTTGAAGTAATTTACACTAGTCAATTTTTAGAAGTTTTTTTAAGAACATACATTCTGAAAAAAAATTTTGATCAATTTTAAAAAATTTGAAAAAGCAATTTGCAAAATTAATGTAACCTTGTGTTTATGTTAACTTTGTAAAAAATCATGATAAAAACCTAGGAACATTTAATACATAACAATTAAACCTTGAAGTCAGGCAAGTGTTCAATCAGTCAATAGTTATTGACTTGGAGTTTACAAAGCTGAGACGTTGAATTGTTTTAGTGTTTCATGATTGGTTGGACAAAAAGGAAATTGTAATAACTTTAACAAACACCTATTAAGATGCCAATTAATTGAAAATAAGATTTTTTCACTAGTGATTCAAAAGAAATTTAAACTATCAACTAAATATAAGTAGCAACCATATTCTTATATTTTATTAGTCAGTTTGATACTAAGTTGTTTCATTCATGTGTTAATTTTAATTTTCTTTCATCCTTAATTTTTTTTAAAAATTAATAAAGTTTTGTTTTGATTGATTATTATTTAACTAAATCTAAAAGGTCAAAGATTTTGTTATAATATTTGAAAAAAATAGCAGTGAGTACTCACAATATTTATATGTGCTCATTCTACATGTCCAGTGGTATACCACAGAAAGTTTTGGCTTTAATTTTGTTGTTTCAGATCGAAAAAAAAAGAAACAAAAGAAGGCTGGAACAGACAAAAGAGATGTTAACAAGGGGGAGAAAATAAATCCTGTTAGAGAAGAAATGTCTGGGTCAGCAGTGAACCCTAGTGCAGAGCAAACTTCCATCCAATCAAATTTTTCAGATTCAGAATCAATATCTCCCCCACCACAGCAGGTGTTCAGAACTTCACAGCAACCGTTGCATACTTTAACATTGGCCCAACAGGCACAGATTCATTATCAGCAACAGCTACCTCAGCAGCATTGGCAAATACCTCCCCCACCATCACACCCTCATTCCAGAAATGTGCAAGTTTCAGCACAGTATCAGCCTCAGACCACCCCTTCACGGCAACTTCAGTTCCAACAGGGACAGTTTGTACAAACTCAGTTTACATCACCTTCACGCTTTGGATTGACACCAGGGATGCCTCAAATGGTAACCCATGGTGTTTCACAAGGCATCTCTCCAGGTGTACCTCAAGGTGTACCACAGGGCATACCTCAGGGTGTATCTCAAGGTGTACCTCAGGTTGTATCTCAAGGTGTACCACAGGGCATACCTCAGGGTGTATCTCAAGGTGTACCTCAGGGTGGCTCTCAAGGTGTACCACAAGGCATACCTCAGGGTGTATCTCAAGGTGTACCTCAGGGTGGCTCTCAAGGTGTACCACAGGGTTTTCCTCAAGTTGTTCCTCAAGGTATAACTGCAAGTTCATTTCAAGGCATCATCCAAGAAGTACCAAATAGTGGTGTGATTACATCAGTCAATCAACCTGGAATTTCTAAAAATTTACCACAAGTACACCATGGCATACCACAAGTTATGCCACAGGGAACACTTGTTTCTCAGGTTCCACAAGAGATAGTACAACAAGAGTGTCAGGATGAAACTGCTTCATCTCAGCAAAGAGTTATGAGAAGAGACTCTGATCCAACTTTGGAATCTAAAGGTAATTGGACAGTTTTGTTTACCAGAGATGGTAATGTTCATAAAGAAAGTTTGCAGTAAATTTTTGTTTATAAAATATAATTTGAATGAATAGCAATTTTGTATTTTAAATCTTAAGCTCGGACCAAGTCATCACAACCTGAATGTGCAAATTTGAGGAAATATAAAATACTTTCTATCTACTGGCATTCATGATATGGGGGTATATGACTGATGGTTGTTATACAGGTTGAGAAATGGTTTTTGCTTAAAATAATTGACAGGTGGTCATTGAAAACAAAAAAAGATTTACAGGAATGTTTTTCTTGTATAAGATTGTTCATCTCTGAAAAAAGCAAAAGTTTTGCACTGTTTTCATATTTTATTAAAAATAAGCATATACTGTAAAAGGTTTTTTTAGCCTTGACTTTTTTTTCTTAAGTAGCTACAACTACTACTAATACTACTACTACTATAACTACTATTCATTTATAGTCATTGGACACGTCGAACGTGTGTGTGACTTTTAGCTTTCAGCAAAGATCTCCACTTTACACGGTCTCCAGCCATATCTTCTGTCATATTCAGTTTCTTCAGGTCATCATCGATTAACTCCTTCCAAGCCTTCCTTGGTTGTCCATGGCTCCTTGACCCATGTACTTCCAGAGAGGTGCATTTGTTGATTCACGAGTCAGATCATTTCACATGCCCAAACCATCGTAGCCTGTAACATCTGAGAACACTTTCCAATGGTTTCAGGTTCAGCAACTCCAGAAGTACAGTAGTAGTGACTCTGGTACCCCTCTTCACCTGACACATCCACAGGAGCATGGCTCTTTCATTGTGCAGCAAACATAATTGAAGATCTTCACAACAGAGTGCCCAGCATTCTGAGCCATATATCATTGTGCTCTGCACTCAGCTGCTATAGAGCTTACCACGTGTGTGCAGTGAGATCACTTTACTTGTCAACAGGGGCAGGGGTTCTTCTACAACGTGTGGTTTAATCAAAATGTTTAAAAGATTAAAAGGTTAAAAGATTAAATTATTGTCAAGATTAGAGTTATAAAGCAACAAAGTTGAGTTGCTCTGAAGAAGAACTACTACTCAAAACACCATCTTCCTACTCAACTAAAGACATTGAACACTTCAACCAAAAGTTGATTAAATTATGCATAAAAACAGCAACCAAACTTTTTTTTAAAAAGGGATTTTTTTCCTCATAATTCAGATCATAAAGGATACAAAACTTCTTTTAAAAATTATATCTTATAAAATATATAAATTATAATTTTAGTACTTTGTAGTAATCTATGCTGGGCTGAAAACACCACTGAAATGTTTTCCTTTGGAAGGTTCATGGGGAAGCACTACAGTAGATGGTGATGAATGGAGGGAAGATAATACTATCCATGAAGCACAATGGGCAACATTTCCTCCTTCACTGGAAGATAAAAATGAATCTGATGATGAGAGAGAATATGCAGAACACAGCTCTGATGAAATTGAGTCAAGTGATGAAGACACACCTTCTGGGTCACCTGTGCTCTTTGGTGAAGAGGGAGATGTCCTTCTGAGGTCAGCCTATGTAGAGTATAGATATGCCATTAGAATACCTCAGTTTTTACTAAATATATTAGGTAAGCAGGACTTGTCATGTTTGGTTTGCATGATCATGCTCTGATACCATTGCATAAATGAAATCAGTCTGAGAGAAGCCAATAAACTGGGCACCTCCTAACAAAAAATTGTGCGCCTATGAAATGAACAATGGATGTACTATAAATCATCTGCGAATTATCTTCATGAAGTTCAGATTCCAATCCAACTCATACAATCCAAATCAGGGCAATTTGCCATGGGAAGAAAATTGCTTAACTAAATCTTTTAAAATGAGCATTCCCTGGTTGTTTTTTTTTTTGCAATCCTAGTTGCTTGGGCTTCCAAAAGGCTTGCATCTGATTAATGCCAGTAAATCATTTTAAATGTTTTGACAGTTCAATCTGTGCAATCTGGAAAATATCTGCTTTCTAATCACAAGGTCCCAGGTTTAATCCTCATCTCTTCCAAAATCTAAACATACATACATACATACATACATACATACACTTTATTTCCACTCAAATTATCAGAGTAGCTCTTTTGAGCTAATATCTTCTTATATAAACATATGTAACACCTGCTTTTTTAGTGAAGGCCATCTCAATTTTCCTCCTTTGCGAGGTTGGTAATTGAGCACAAGTTTCTTTTGGGAGTTATCTGCTGATCGGTTAGCGTTCCATTCACAGAGATCCAAAGACTCTTACCCACTTAACACTACAGAATTGGCTAACAACTTGTAAAAGGATTTAAATTTAAATATGTTACAAATTAATTAATCTTTATCAGTGCTAAGAGATCTGAAATTGCATCTGGTTGGCAACAGGTTTGTATTTGATTACTTCATTTGGGAAACTAAAGAGGATCTTTCATTATTTATAATCCAGGGCTCCTTCATTGACGAGTTTTGCAGAGAGTACAAGTAGTGTTGAGGAGGAAGGTGAAGACAACCCATGGATCATTCAACCAGAACAAAAGGATTATTACACTAAACAGTTCTTAAAGCTGCAGCCTATTGAAGATGGACTGGTGAAAGGTACTAAAATAAACTAAGAACTGAACATACAGTGTTTCAATCAAACTCGCCTAAAAGATGATTTATTTAATATTTTAATAAAACTTGTTTTTCTCTTTCATTTTTAAGGACCAAAAGCAAGAGATTTTTTCTTGAAATCAAACTTGCCAAATGAAGTGTTATCAAGAATATGGTTAGTTTGTTCAATATTTTAAATAAATGTGACACAAATTTCTTCAATAATTTTCCCTTCTAAAAAGTTTATTTTTCAAAGCCATGATGTTAAGTAGTTTTTAAAAAGCATTTTGAATTGGATTTGGAAGTAGGCAATGGCATGATTTAATCAACTCTAGGTTGAAATATTTTGGTTAGGAAAAGTAAGTAGCAGAACATCAAGAAGTTAACTTCTAAGAGTGTACTTATGGCAATGATCAAAACATCTCAACCTAGAGTAGAACTGATTAAATCATGTAAGTTTGATACTTGTTGTCCCTCTTTCACTTAACCTGATTAGCAGAAACTTCACACACATAAATATGCAAACATTTATTATCAAATCCTTATCACTCACTGACATGATAGGTTCTTGGTATTTAAACCAAATCATTAAGAACTATATTATATGATTTTTCAATCATTTTATAAGATATATTAACTAGTATTAACGAGGGAAGCCAAGTCATTATGTTAGGTATATTAGCTTCAGGGAAACAAACTTTAGGAGTGAGCAACCAGGATACCATTTCAAACTTTTTGTTTTTCTTGTAACCAACAGGCACCTGTCAGATATCAACAAAGATAATGCACTTAATCTAGATGAGTTTTGCATTGCAATGCATCTTGTGGTAGCTTTGCGGCATGGTTTAGATCTCCCCACAGTTCTCCCAGATGTATTGTTACCTTACAAAAGTAAACAGAATGGACCAGGTTAGTTGTAGATATATACTTCTTAGGTTTAGGTATGGTAGTAGGTATGTATACATGTAATTCTTTATGCATGTCCCTCTCTCCAGCTTTTGTTTCTCAGCATTACAACATACTTTTAGATTTGATTGACTAATAAGCTAAAGGGCACAATATTAGTAACCTATTTAGTGCCCTATCTCTTTTCTCTAAGGAATTGTTTATAAATACAAAGCTGTTAACTCTGTAAATATTAAACGAGGAAAGAGATGAAATAAAAATGTCCATAAATGTCCATAAATGGTAGTAGGTTATATTGTAATTTCCCTCTTCCTTCCTGATTCGAATACATCCAGTCAATTGTGGTTACACCCTTTAGGGTTAGGGAGGTTAAAAGGTTTTATTGTTATTTCACCCTCCCCTCCTTATTCAAATACACCCAGTCAGTTGTAGTTATGCCTCTTAGAGGGTACTAACTTTCATTGTGATTTAGCCCTCCCCTCTGGGTTGAATAAATCCAAGGGTAGGGACTGGTAATATTCATCACGTGGTCAATAATGTGCTTGTAACCAGGGAACTTTCTTACCCAAAAATTTTGTATCCTTGGTTCTTAGTGAGTCAAAGAGATGAGTGTTTAAGCGACCTAAACTTTCTCTTTATGACTGTTATATTTCTTAAGTCTCTAATCCAGCTAATCTTGCAGCTCAAGGGATTGTGCGACAGTCATCAGTGGAGTTCAAAACTTCTCAAGATAATGCTGCATCTGAGGTACTACTGTAAACTATGTTGCCATGAAAAAATGTTTTCATTGATACTATTATATTTATAGTATCTTAAACTTAGAATTTCCTTG
Source organism: Isaurus tuberculatus (assembly GCA_025447995.2). Classification (NCBI taxonomy): domain Eukaryota; kingdom Metazoa; phylum Cnidaria; class Anthozoa; order Zoantharia; family Zoanthidae; genus Isaurus; species Isaurus tuberculatus. The sequence goes on from JAOEHV020087034.1 coordinate 8,313, forward strand.
ATTATCTGACTAAGAAAGGCACATTGTTTTTGCTTCCTTTTCATATTATTTACTTTGTTAGAAATGAATCTCATTGATTTCCTTTTTGTTTTCTTAATTAAAGGACAGTTCAACTGCTCAGCCATTATCTGTAAGACCAACTGAGACTAGAGAAGATTGGAATCAGCAAGAAGAGTTTGCTGCTACAAAACCTCGGTCTTTTTCAGATCCATCATCCGTTGACGATTACCAGGAAACTCTTCCTAGGAAAAGCTCCTTGCAAGGAGGCTATAATTACCAAACTGTTGTAACCAATCAGAAGGGACATACAGTGGTGCAAACAACAGGAGGAACACAGGCCCATTCTCAGGTTGTACAACCAATCCTCCCACCACCTCCAGCAGCAGGAGGGCTACCGCAGAGCTCACCTCAGGGTACTAATCAAGGAGGGCAGACACAAAGTCTTATCCAGAACCCTTCTCAATTAACACAAGGAGCTCAGATTATACCAAACTCTTCCCAGTTATCCCAAAATACATTCCAAGTCCAACAGCCAGAACCCCCAGTTAGCCCAATTTCTAATGAAAAAACTGTAAGCCATGCAATATCAAGACCAAGGGCATCTGTTAAACCCAGCTTATTGGATGCAGGTCCAGAGCAGCTGTTACCACCTCCCTCAGGAAAGTTTAGTAGAGAAGGTTGGACACCAACAAAGATTACCCACTCCTCCCATAATGTTATTTCACCACCTCCTCCTCTAAACCCCATTGCAACAGGACCATCTCTATCACCACCCCCAGGGTCGTCTTCACCCACTCCACCTACCAGCATATCACCTGTTTCTCAAGAAACTGGTGAAGAGAAGACCCCTCCATCATCTCCAGCTATAGAGAGACCAACTGAATTGCCAGCACAGTCTCCAACCCAATCCCCATCTGGAAAAGTTACCCTTCGCCTATCTAAAAGGTCAGGAGAGAGACCCAGATCAACAGGAGATGTCAAAGTATCATCAAGTGATACTAGTGCAAATTCAAGTGAGGAGGTAGACAAAGAAAAGGGAAAAAAGGAAACTCCACCACCCCCACCCCCAAGGAACAAGAGAGGCCATTCAAGATCTTCATCACTGGATCTAAATAAACTGTTTGCATCCAAAGCAAAAGAAAAGCTGGGTGAGTAGGGTTTCAATATAGTCCACAGTTTTTATAGCTAACCCTTTAAGCCCCAAACACGACAAATGACATATTGGTAAATTCTCCCAGCTGATCTCAATACTTTCTATATAAGCATTTTGGGAGAATTTGGCTTTTTAACTTAAACAGCTTATTACAATTGATCAATTCCTTATTTCTCATTACAAGTTGAGTTCTTTTTGTTTGAGTTATGATGAGAGAAGTTAGATGTTGATAAAGTGTCTGGGGCTGAAGGGTTAATAAAATAACTGCTAATATTTAGTTTGATTATTGGATTTTGCTAATGACCTTCATTGTTTTCTTTAAGCTGTCAAATCATCATCCCCCTCAAGTCATTCAAGCAACTCAAGTCAGGTACTTAACATTGTTTCATAGTTTTGGTGGCACATTATTATTTTTATCTTCCCTTGAAAAGGAAAAGTAAGCTACATAAAATTAGATTCTCTGTATTGCAGGGATTTCATTAAGAATTTGATCAGGAGGGCATCTGGCTATGACATCTGGGCAGGAAAAAAGCAAGGCATGAGATAGTAGCAGCACTAGGGGCTTATGTATGTTCTCTAAGACACAGTAGGTCAATATACCCGGTGCGTGGCCCTTAATGAAACCCCTGCATTGCTTGCTGCAGCAGCTGTAAAACATAATAAACTAAGAACACAAAATTATAGATACATAGCTAATCTTTGTTTGGAATTTTTATCTTATCAGGCGATCAATGTGTCTGCCACAGCTGGGGGTTCACAGCCCGAGTTACTAAGACAGCCAGTAGCTGATCATATTGCTGACAAGTCACTAGAAGATAGTCAGGGTACAAACTCAGCTGCTGCTAATTTTGCAGACTTCAGTAAGTTCGATAGCTTTATACAGGAGCAATCTTCATCGGGTGATTCTCGATCAATTGTTGCCTCATCATCAGCTACCAAAGGTCACAGAAGATCAATGTCAGTTGATCACGTTACAGTAAGTTAGCAGCTGTTCCATGTCTACAGTTTTACCTAAAAAGTATCAACAGTAGGGAACATCTCAATTGCAATAGGAGCGTTCAAACTACTCATTTCAAAAATGTTGCTGTTTTCAGGCATATTATATACAAATATTAATATAAAAATACATTTTTTATCTGTTAGAAAATGTCTTGAAAATTATAAAAAACTTTACTATAGTGTCCCCAACGTTTCAACCAGAAACTGTGGTCTTCGTCAGGGGGGAATTGATAATGTTTTTGTTGCAATACGTCTAAGGTCCGTTCAAAGGCGCAATATTTACGGCGATTTTAACTCCGATTTTCTTGGCGAGTTTGATGGCGAGAAAAATTCGCGCGTATGAACAGCCTGCAATGTTATTGCGAGTTTTTATAACTTTTGCTGCGATTTTCCCCGCGTTTTATGAAATACAATCAATGTTTACAGTGGTTGCACGCTTGACACAGGCGTAACTCGTCTAAGTAGTTGCAATTACTTGAGTTGTAAACAGTGTTTCAAATTTGTACTTTCCCAACTCAACAATTAAAATTTCTTCATCTTCTTTCTTTCAGTTTTTTTTTTTGACAATTTTACCTGCGTCTAGCTTTTTTTTCTGCCATCACTGTTTTGACCGGAAGCAGCAACAAATTTCCTTTGGGGGGAACCTTGGTGTTGATTTTTGCAGGTTTTTGAAGGAAATCGCACCAATATCGCGGTGAAATTTAAACATGTTCAAAACATCTGCGATATCGCGGTGACGTGAATTTGTACAATCGCAGTAAAATTGCGGGATGTTCACACGTGCGAATTTTTCTTGCCGTCTAAATCGCCGAAAAAATCGCACCAAAAATCGCCGTAATTATCGCGCGTTTGAACGAGCCTTTATAGACGGAAAATGTCACTGCATTTACCACTTTACCTTGTTTTTTTTCAACAAGGTGCAATGCAAATGGGAAAGATTTTTTCCATAATTGTTTGTTAGATTTTACAGAGGAAACACAAAATTTATATTTTTGTGTTTATTGCTTCATGTGTGTTTTGCAGCAGCTTAGCAACTTTATTGAGACTAACCAGTAATTCTCTGCCCACTTTATCTATTATACATAAAATAAAACTGAAAATACACATGCAAACACATCTATACTATTATATATATTATATATATACTACTATTATGTTCTATACATAATATTCGATTATTATAATAACATATATTATATAAACATCTAATAACTATTTTAATAATAATCTGACTTCATCTATTTTCCATCTATATTTTTCTATAACTATACATTATTATATTACATTAAATTAGAGAGACTTATTACTTATATTATTTATTTGATTAAGTGTTTAATTTATTTGCAATCCAGGGGCCTGAGTTTGATTAGTTTTCACTATATGCAGGTCACTGGAATTTTGAAACATATCTTGGTCTTAATAAACTTGAAAGTTGAATTCAGATATTGAAAGTCTGAACGAAAAATGTAAATGACAAAACAAAATATTTTTTTTTGGGGGGGGGGGAGAATAAATGAGGTTATATTGAGTACTCTCCATTTGTTTTTTGCTGAATGGCTCTTATTTTACGTTTGCATACAGTTGTAATCAGCTGAGTGAGTTTGCGTTAAACAGTGATGCTCTAAGGAAATCAAAGACAGCAATAATGAACAATCCTTTTTCTTTCTCCAGTCACTTGAGTGGCCTGGTGATGCTGTAAGTCTACCCACCCACCCCCAGGAAGTATTGCCACGACCAGTTGCCAAAGTGGTGAGGATTTAAAAACAGTTGAAGTATTTCCTGAGTTTTTAACAATAATAACTATTAAAGTTATAAAACAATAGCATATTTCTAGCCCCAGTTCTTTGGTCAATAAGAGTTACCTTTAAACTTCTCACCTACCCGTTCCTTTTGCTTGCTTTGAGTCAAGGATGGAATAACGTTTAGCTTAAACTTTGAAAATATTGGCTCCTTATACTTCTTATGGCGATGATCAAGAAATTTCAACTTGAGTTGTCTAAGTTACAGTTGGTCTGACGAAAGGGCTAACACTCCGAACTTCAGCTCCTTACAAGTTACTTACGGCTAAGACTCAAAAAATTCCAATCTTGAATTGACAATGTGCTCTAACGAACCGGTTAACTCCGAAACGTAAACTCTTTAAACCACTTACAGCAATGATAATAAAAACTTCACCCGTGAATCGTTTCAGTCTTAATTGCTCTTATTAAGAGGTAAGGTTTGAACCTCAGCTCCTTACACCACTTACGGTGATGATCAGAAAAAAATTATCTTTGCGGGGTCTAAACTATAGTGGGCGAAGAGCTGACACTCGAAACATCAGATCCTTGCTCTACTTGCGGCGATGATCATAAAAATTTTAACCTTTAATTCTAAATTACAGGTGTTCTGATAGAGCTGTTACAGCGATGATAATATAAAATTTTATTATTGAGTTATCTTAACTGCGTGTTAATTGTAGGTCAAGGTTTTTTCAAAAATGTAGATCGATCCCAGTTCTCTCGTTCCCCTTCAAACTATCTTGATAATTTCCTGTAACGAGACTCATCGTACCCTTGCTAAACGATCCTTTTGTCTCTTACAGCAACCACCCAACCCTTTACCTCTTAAGGTAACCAGAAGACAAGAACGAATGGAGAAAGAATCAGGAAGTGAGACGGAAAAGAAATTAAAAACAAATCCCCCGAAAGTTGTTGTAAGGTAGATAACATATTTTGCTAACTTTTCTGAATCAGTTGATTTTTTCCAAGCTTAATACTGTGTATTATTTTTCCAACATTGTTCATTTTTGCTCCTATACAGGCCGTTAACGAAGGAGGATGTTTTGCAAGCTAAAATACGAGACTTGAAGGACAAGAATGTGTCCTTGTCACGTGTGAATAGTGAAATGCAGCAGCAGCTTAAAGAAGTGAGTGAAAGGAGCCAAGCAACATTTAGAAAATAAGCTAAAAAGCTAAATCCGTTTCTGAGTATAGTGACCCATGGGGCCGGCTCTTATCTCAAGTTTCTATTGTGTTAAGCGGGTGACTCCCTTTGGAACAGACACTTTGTCGTCGCAGGCTAGTTCCCAGAAGATACTGGCACTCTATTTCCCGACCTCATAAGGATAGAAAGTTTAGTCAGTCTTGGCATAAATCAGGGCAGCGGCGTTGCCTGCATTTTTGCGGGGGAAGGGGAGGGCGGGGAAAGGGGGAAAGCACTTCAAAGTTGTGTGGACCTTGTGTCAACAGTCCTTAAAAAATTATATACATTTGGTGTACACTGTTCTAGTGAAAACAGACAATATAGTTATGGATAACATTTATTTCAAAAACAACAACAATAACTAAAAACGCATCAAAAACTTCTGCATGATTTAAAACTGCTAGTTCTGATAAACTTTTTTTTATTCTTTCCTTTATATTTTTCCCCGTTTTCGTTTATTCCTTTTTGCTATTTTAGTTTTTTTAAGCGAAAATTCTTGGACATGTGGGGAGGTGCAGGGGCGGATCCAGGAATTTGAAAAGGGGGGGGGAAACAGCGAGTGCCAAAGGTGCAAGTTTTTTAGGGGGTCTAGGGGCATGTCCCCCCAGAAAGTTTTGAAAATTTGAGTCTCTAAAATGGCTATTTCCAGCATTTTGCTACAAATTTTGTATCATTTAAGAATAATTTCTTGCTCGTAAACTTTGTTCAAATAAAGAGTTTAAATCAATGGAATACATGGTGTTTTTGTAAAAAAATTCAAAAGGGGGGGGCACAGGCCCCCCCTTGGATCCGCCACTGAGGTGCATGTGCACCCAATGCACCCCCTCCTTGCCTACGCGCCTGCAAGGTCATACAAATGTTCAAATTTTGGCAGAGCTTTAGTTCGATCCCAGGACCATGTATTTCGAAGGTAGACATCTTACCAATTCTACCGGTCCTTTATCCTTAAAATCAGGAGAGAAGCGGGAGGGTTAAAGTTTGTGTTAGAAGGTCAGGAAAAACTGTGCTTGGGATAATTAGTGTTTCGTATTAAATCATTAAAGTATGTTTCCAGATAAATATAATCAGTTGCAATGACTTTTTAGGCTTGTCGAGACACAAATTTAGCATGGAAACAGGATTTTATAATGGAGAAGGCGTAAAAGGTGGTGAATGCACAGCTATTGGACAGGTTTGAGAGTGCCGTTGAATAATTTAACGCACACTTTGGGTACGGATGTAGGTGGAATGAGTTGGAGATTGGGGGAGGGGGATAAAGTTGAATTGGTCTAACAAATACTATAGGTAGCGTGTTATTGTGAATGTTATGGTATAAAGTATTAAGATAAAGTCTGAGTAGGTCTGCTAGGTTATTTTGCAAGGTTACACGAAACAGATGGCAATGGAGGGAGGGACAAGGGGAGACTTTTTAAGTTACATTCCATTGGTATTTAGCTCTGTTTTATTTTCATTTTAGGTAATGGAAATGAGGGCCACATTGGAACTTCAACTAGAACGTCTCAAGTCATTCAATACTGAGTAAGACAGAGCCATCCCCACCCCACCCCTCTCGCTTGTATTTGTCTACTGCAGTGCGTGTGTTTCTAAACATTTTAACAATACTAAAGGAGTCTTAAAAAGCTATTATATTATAATTTTAATTAACTTCGGCCAGTCTAACAACTTTTTTAGTTAACTTTTTAACTCGCAAAGGGATTTTTGTAAAAAGCTCCATTCAAATTTTTCTCGTTGATGTGGAGAGTAATTAATGTTTTTAAACTTAACCAGTTTGATTCTGCGTTGGCATTAAGGGAATTGACATGAGTAAAATAACTTAAAGTATTTTGGAATATAGTTTTATGTCAATAAGATATAGTGAGTAATAGAATATAGTATGTAATAGCAGAGCTTTGCTCTTAGTGTAGATTGAAAAATGATATGGATTTTAAGTAACTTTATCACGAAAAGTGATCTTTCTTATAGTTCAGGATAGATAATGATGAAAAAGTTTCGGGAAAAGTATTTTCACTGACCAACCCTAGTTTAAGTTTATTAAGACAAAAATTTTTTTTCTCCGTATTTAAAAAAATCTGTGTCCATACGTAGCGTTTTCGAATCGTATTCGACCGTCCACACGTATCCGCCAAAACGATTCGAATACGCTCGGTTTTACCAACAAGCATGCGTACACGTGCGCTCTCTATGGTTACCATATGCTAATTAGCCGCGAAATAGACTGAAACCTACAAATGACGTCATCGTATTTAAAAACCTCCGTTTTCCCCTGTCCACACGAATACGATAAATCTCCGTTTTCAAAAATCTCCACTCTGGAGAGCGTATTTGAAAACCTCCGTTTTCGGTGCCCGAGAACGCCGGCTACGTGTGAACGGTAGCCGTACTCGGAGAAAAAATATCCATTTTCGAAAATACCCGGCTACGTGTGGACGGTGTCTAAAACATTTAGGCCTTTCCACTTTACAGACTCGAAAACATATTACATACATAATATGATATTCATGGGCTGTTGATCGATAAAGATGGTATTAAGAACAATTCAACGTCTATATGAAGTAGGAACTTAAGACCGCTACGTTCCAATGAAAGACATGTTTGATGTCTTAATTGGGTTATCGATACATTAATCTAAGACTAGAAAAAAACCTGGGAAAAAAGCCTCAAAAGGCAAAACAAGTTATATTACGTTACATTGTTGAGAAAACTTAAAGTTCATTGTAAAATAATTCGTAGCGTTTAAAAATTTGACTCTAAACTGGGAATCAATCTTCTTTTTACAAACGCTGACCACTATGTACAGCAGTATACGGTGTTTTAAGTAGAAAGTAAATTGGTCACGACATATTTGTTCTTTTGCCAGCGCTATAGAGAACAGTGCTGATGTAAAGGGACAAACGCAAAAACCACTCCACTATAAATCAACTACTCTGCTAGTCCAAATTATTCTTGCCTTAAGTTCATGCAGACAAACTATTTGTTTCAGTGTCCAATCTACCCCCAAACCTCCCTTCCCTCAAAAGTTAACAATTATGAATTTGTCACACAGTTGCATTTAAAGTCAACGTATAAAAACTGCCTCTTAAGCTATTGTCAAATGAGTATTGTGCTATCTGTTCCTATTCTCTTTTCCGTTCTATTGAAAGTATTAGATATAGATGAGATATATGTATTAAAAAAATCAAAAGTAAAAGACATTTATTTATAAGTTGCAAGTCTGTTCTCTTGCGTTGATGTTTAAACCGAACTTCACTTGATTTCATAGACACTTTCAATTTTAAAAAAATTAGTTTTTGTGTGGGATACCTGTGGTATCTCACACTAATGCTATCGCATTAATGTAACTCGACACAGCTTTGAAAATGGCGGCGTTCATGGCTAATTTTTGTCGATAACAGCGCCCAGTGTGTGGGAAACAACGACATGAGCTGAATCCGCTTTTAAAAATTTTTCGCGGCGGAAATAGCGCCGCGCTGTTTTTGCCTAGTGTGTGGCTTGCTTTCCATTAGCTGTCTTTTGTGGTTTTTGTGCAGGATACTTGTAGTATCTCACGCTAATGCTATTGCCTCTGTTAGCTAGCTAGACATTCCAAAGGTGGACGAAGTTTGCCCCAATAAGCCCGAGAGGTCATCAATAGCAATCAGGGTAGATGAGAACTATTACAAATGAGCAAATACGATAATAGATTGACTAGATTACATGTTTCCCTCAATTCAAATCAAGAATTGAAACTGGGTCATGTTTTACAAGTTTGGAATTCTCTGTACGAAACATGATTAATCATTAGTCATTCTCCATTTTCTTTTGTGTTCCCAATCCAAAACCTATTTGTCATATTTGTTCACCAAAGGTATTGGTTCCCCTGATTTATAACTCAACTGTTAACATGTCATGGAAAAAGTCTCAAAAATAAAATGAAGAGAAGCGTTTACTAACGCATTTACAAAAGTTTTACCGGCGATTTTTTGGCCGTTTCAGTACAGATCACCAGGGTCGGAGAATTAAGAAACCGTTTTCATTCGCATGCTTTGTGCAACCATTTTCTATTCACAATGGTCAATGCGGACATAAATTAGTGGTAAAGATTTTTCCATCGACATTGAATATTCCATTGTAGAAAGCGTGTTGAAAAAAGCTTTAGTAAATGTACAACTTACTTAAGAGGCCAAAATAAAAAGTTGATTTTTAAATGGCCCCAATCACTTTGAATGAAAACATTACAAAGTATAAGTGTAAATTTCTTCTAATTTAAATACTTATACATGGTATAAATCATAGGTTCTTTGTGAATGTTTTTTCAATTATTTTGGGTCACCGTAGTTTATGCAAAGTATATGGCCCAAATTCTTTTAAAAAAGAACAGGGTGAAATTGCCTTGTCATACTGGAAAACAAATCTATAATAACACATACGTCATTCCGCAATTGATCATTATGTTCCGCTAATTTTAATAACGCTGCATAAAGTTTAAAAAAGCAGTAAAAAAGATTAGTATTCTAAAAGGATATGCTATATGAGATAACAATCTGCTTTGAAGCTGAATTTGCTGTTGTTTTTCTTTTCAGTGGAAAATATGTATAATGTTTGGTATTTTGATATTCATTTGTGTGTAAAGATGTGTCATGAAACGAGAAGGAAGTCTTATGTGAGATTAAAAGAACGGAGTTAAGAACAAAATTAAAACTGCTTGTTTTAAAAAATGATTAACTTTTTTCTTTTCATAATTAACTCGCAGCTTGATTCTTCTACAAATACTTTACACAAATGAATATTTATACCTTGCCATTTTTTGGGCTAAAATGGTTGGTGCTCGAATAGAGTAAAACCTATAGATGTTAAAAACCAAAACTAGATTAAAATTTGCTTTAGTTTTTTTTATAGTTAATTACCAATGGTTAAAATACTTGGTCTAGCGAAATGATTATAGTTTGGTTTTAAGTTCTTGCTTCTAAAAATTGTTTTAACTTGCATGTTGCGATTAAAAAGGAAATTGCAGCTGCTTCGGGATTGAATTAATACTGTTTTCAATTGAATCTATTCTCTTGTAATCCTTCTCTTCGGTAAACAAATGGCCGCCCTATCACGCAGTTTTTACTTATTTTGCAACGGTAACACGCGCTATATTGACCAATGAGCCGAGCCAGTCAGTCATGATATTGCCCCCACGCCGTCAGTCGATAATTGAATATTACGTGCTGGTAGCGTGTTGTTTTGTCGTATCGTGCATGAGTGACTTCAATAATCAAAACGTGTTTCATCAAACGGATTCTACGTCAGTTTACAGAGTATCATTTAACGTGTTACGAAAACAGGAACATTCATAACCCAGCAAAGTGATTTTACAGCGAGTTAGAATGGAGTGTTAATTATCAAGAAGTTCACCCATTATTTAACAACGTGATGACTTAAACAAAAACTGATATTGTGACAAAATCGAAAACTCATCCAAATAGAACCAAAAATACTTCATATTTAGTTTTATGGTTGACGTCCATTATAATGGGTTCTTGTTGGAGACTCTGTTACCGAGTAGTTTCATTTCACCTGGCTTTGGCCTTATACTTGTTACAATCTAATCATGGATCAAGTTTATCGACAAACAACGAAGATATCACTAGTTTAGCCTCGCGACGCTACTTCAAACCTGGAAACGTGACAATTGGAGGGCTCTTTCCTGTACACACGAAATCCTGTAATGACACAAACTTAAGACCAGAATACCTTGGTCTTGCCCAAGCCATGGTTTTTGCCATCGACGAGGTTAACAAAAGCCCATATTTATTACCTAATATAACCCTTGGTTATGAAATTTACGATACATGTCTAAATAAACGCCTGACCATGCGATCGGCCTTAGAGTTTGTGAATCTTTACAATTATGCAACTCACAGCAAGAACTTGTTGCGGGAGGTAAACTCATCGAGTGCCTGTCGCCAAGAGATTAATAAAAAGCAGTTACAACCTGTAAGTGCTGTAGTAGGTACTGGCACATCTTCTACTTCAACAATCGTAGCGAACTTACTTCAAGTCGCTGATATACCTTTGATCAGCTACGCTGCTACGAGTGATAAACTTAGCAATATAAAGGAGTTTCCAACGTTTTTTAGAACAGTTCCGCCGGACCGTTTTCAATCCAAAGCTATGGTCGATATTGCTAAACATTTCAACTGGAGCTATGTTGCTACTATTGGTACGGACGAGACCTACGGTCGCTCGGGAATTGAGTTTTTTAAATCACAAGCCAAGTTACATAGGATCTGTATAGAAACTGAGAAATATTTCCCTCACGAACCTAACAATGGACACGAAGAAGTTCGGAATATAATAGCAGAGTTAAAGAAAAAGGAGAAAAAAGCTCGTGTTATTGTTCTCTATTGTAATAAAATTAATGCTAGAAAGGTGTTGAAGGAGGCTGCTAGACAGGGACTATTAGGGAAAACATGGATTGCAAGCGAGGCTTGGGTGGATGAGAAATTTTTTGTGGATCTGCCTCACAACGTCACAATTGTTGTGAAAGGCCTTTTGGGTGTCTCATTTCCAAATACACGAATAAACAGCTTCAAGAACTACATGCTGGGATTAAACTCTTCCTATGTACCCAATCAGTGGTGGAAATCTCTTTGGAAGTCTCCGCTTTGGGAAAAAGAGTACAAATGCAAATTTGACCGATCTTCCCAAAGTGAAAAAGTAAGCAAAAAGTGTCCAGAGTTCTTGCAAATCACGGAGCAGGTCTTTCCTAAATTTTACGATGTGAAAGACGTAGCAGTAATAGACGCTGTATATGCTATTGCCAAAGCGATAGACTGGACCCACAGGTGCAAAAAGATTAAGGAGAACCTTGCGACAGATAAATGCCCCGTTACAGACCCCTATACCGAACCAGAGGACGTTTTGCGTTACCTTCCCTACATTAACATGAAGGGACCGATCTCACAGATAAGTTTTGACCAAAATGGCGACTATCCTGCTGATTATACTATTCAAAATCTTCAGAATATTGACGGCAAACGATGGTACTTAAAAGAAGTAGGCGGCTGGAACCAACGCAGGGAAACGGCTCTTGATATTGATGGGAGCGCTATTGTATGGAATGATCAGCTTGATTTCACGCATGTGTATCAGGTACCTAAATCAGTCTGCAGTGAAGTATGTAAACCAGGTAATTATCAGGTGACGTCCAACGGATGTTGTTGGAAATGTGCCGAATGTCCCGAGAATCAGGTCTCGAGTTATTACGGGGCAAAAAAATGCACTCCCTGCAACGAAGGATGGAGAAGAAACGATGACCGAACTGATTGTGTTAAAATTCCCACAACGTTTCTCATTATTTCAAGCACTGCTGGTATAGTTGTTATGGTACTAACAGCCATTGGTATTACGGCTACAGCTTATATTGCGTGCGTGTTTATCAAGTATAATTCAACACCTATTGTTAAAGCAGCCAATAGAGAACTGAGTTTTCTTTTGCTGTTATGTATTGGTCTGGCTTATGGTTCGTCCGTGATATATCTTTGGGAGCCGACAGTAATATCTTGTGCTTTGTACAAGCCAAGCTTTTTCCTTTTAAGTTCTACAATAGTTCTCGTGTTGGGCGCCAAAACCCACCGCATTGTGAACCTTTTTCAAACGAGAGTGCCAAACCCTCATCATAAAAAGGGTATATTGAGAAAGTATAGCCACATATGGATTGTAGCAATAGTTGATTTTGTCATTGTCGTCGTTATTATTATCTGGATAGCAGTTGATCGTCCATCACCTCACGTGAATAAATACTTAAAAACCGAGTATATCAAAGAATGCAAGTCGAATAGAAGTACCACAGGAGCTGTTTGTTTATATTTATTAACTGCTATCCTGCTTTTGCTATGCCTTGTTTGTTGCTTCTTCGCTTTTAAAGCCCGAAAACTTCCTCATAATTTCAATGAGGCTAAATACATTGGCTTTTCTATATATGTAGCATCAATATCGTGGTTCACATACTATCCAGTGTATTTAACTATAGAAAACGAATACAGAGTGCTATTCTCTTGTGGAAGTACAATTATATCATCCAGCGGAATGCTTGTGTGTTTGTTTGCGCCAAAAGTGTATATAATACTCCGCTATCCCGATAAAAACACTACAACCTATATGAAAGCTCAAATAACAGATCATACGTTCCGACGCAACATTTTGAAAGAGCGCTCAAGAACTTTGTCCACAATCTCAGCCCCCACAGGCGAAAGCCCAAAATTAACCATAAAATCACGTAGCTCGCCCCGTAATTCTCACATACAGGATTCACCCAATTCGTATCTACATGGCATATTAACGAAAAACGTAGTGAACAGATCACAGGCCAACTCCTCGCCTTCGTCTTCTAAAAACTGTAGTTTGACCAGTGGCCATGCGCAAGGATCTCCCTTTTACAAGGAGAATAATGGTAACGCCAGGGGTACTGTAGAATGTGTTCAACTGGAGGATAAACATTATCAACCTGTAACTGTGTGACAGGGTTGGACCCCTCTGATAACCTAATTTGTACCCTACCCTTGAGAGGATAGGTTATTAGCTTCAACTGTGATGGCCGGTCAATATAAAAAAAGAGACGTTTGCTAATGATCAATGCTTGTCAGTTTAGAGACCATATATTGTCCGTGTCTCTAAACCTGTTTCAAAGCAGTGAGTTTAGTGAGTCGTTTCAGTTGAAAATATTAATAAAGCATATTTATGTTATAAATGGATTATTTATCCTTGCAATGATACCGTACCCAATGAACAATCATCATCAAAAACACCGTGTATATAAGTGTATTAATACCATACCCAATGTAGTATTATCAAATGGACCGTGTACCCGTACGTTAATAACGCGGTAAACTGTATATCCATGCAGCTGTACTGTACCCAATGTGCTATAATGAAGTAGACAGCATAACACGCAACAATTTGCAAGAACAAAAAGCCGTCTTTGTTATCTTAATCTTCATAACCAATAAAACTTACTCTATTGTAATATCAACTCTCTGCATGGCTTCCTAGAAAAAAAGTACGTAAAAAATGAAAATTTTTAAATACTGGGAAAAAAGCTAAATCCCCTTGGGCATCTAGGACCATTGTACCTTTTCTACAATTGTGAAAACAAGGAACGAAGTCCAATGACAAATGCCCTTATTGCTACCCCTAACAAACATTTTGAGTTAAGGGATTAGTGCTTGGTCTTTGTCGGATTTTTGAGTTAAAAGGTTAGTCCATGGTTTTGATCGGATTTTTGAGTTAAGGCGTTACTCTGTGATCTTTGTCGGGTTTTAGAGGTAAAGGGTTAGATCATAGTTTTTGTCGGATTTTTGAGTGAAGGGGTTAGTCCATGGTTTTGGTCGGATTTTTGAGTGAAGGGGTTAGTCCATGGTTTTGGTCGGATTTTTGAGTGAAGGGTTAGTCCATGGTTTTCGTAGGATTTTCGAGGCATGGGTCGAGGTTTTGGTCGAATGTTTGAGATAAGGGGTTAGTCCATGGTTTTGGTCGGATTTTTGAAGTAAGGGGTTAGTCCATTGTTTTGGTCAAGTTTTCGGTGCTTTTTAAGGAAAAGTGTTAGTACATGGTGTTTTGTGAGGTTTTTCGTTTTGTTCAAGGTAAAGGGTTAGTCGATTGTTTTGGTCATGGTTTCAAGACACTGATTTTGAAGACAATGTTTTAGAAGACAGTGTGATAGTATTTCTTAAGACAGTGTTTTAGAAGACTGTGATAGTTTTTGAAATCGTTCGGGGTCTATAAGACTTAGCTTTGACATTAAAGTGTTTAGATCACTTGGGTGTTGTGAAGCTTAGCTTTCAAGATTTAGATGTTTGGATTGTTTAAAGTATTGTTTGAGTGCCGTGAGACTTAGTTGTTAAGATTTAGGTTTTGAGTTCCTCGGGGCTTTGGTTTAACTTTAAGTTTAAAGGTTGCTCAGGGTCTATAAGACTTATCTTTTGAGATCGGTCAGGGTTGATGAGACTTACGTTTCAAAGCCGTTTGGGGTTTGTGAGATTCAGCTTTTGGAACTTAGTTTTTAGATCACTCAGGGTCTATGAAACTTAGATTTTGAGATCATTCAGGGGTCTATAAGATTTAGCTTTTGAGGCCGCTCAGGTTCTCTGATATTCCAAACTAATATGATAGATACAACAGATCTATAGCAATAAATACATTAAGCCCTCTATGATTGAATCCCTCTGACTTTTGTCTCTCTCTGTTTCTAAAGTTTGGCGTCATTATTTTACTTTGAATAAACGTCTTCCCCTCAGTAGCTTACACTACTCACGTTGATGATCAAAACATTTTAGCCCAAGTTCTCTCTCCCCCTCAAGAATCCCTCAGCATTGGTGATTTTAAATATTGTAAAGATGGATTCTACAACTTAGACTTTGAATACTGATACTGCATTTCCTATTTAAAAAAACAATTGCACAAGTTTATCTTTATTAAAGATAATA
This sequence comes from Isaurus tuberculatus, assembly GCA_025447995.2. NCBI lineage: Eukaryota > Metazoa > Cnidaria > Anthozoa > Zoantharia > Zoanthidae > Isaurus > Isaurus tuberculatus. The sequence continues at coordinate 23,877 of JAOEHV020087034.1, forward strand.
AAAAGTAATTGTTTTTTTTTTGAGTTGAAATAAAAACTGTCCGTGTGGATCATGACCTAGTTTAAAAATACTTGTCGACACATAGATTCGTGACCGGAAATCTTACAAAGCATAACTTTTGTTTAATCAATTTATTGATCTGTTAGTATTTACAAACCAGTCGTTCTATTTTTATTGTACGTCGCCTTTTCACTTTTACACAGATAAAAAATTGACAAAAGATTACCACAGTGCAACGTTAATTGCTTTCTTATGAAACGCATTCCAGAAAGATTGAATTTTAGATCCCAAAATACTCCACATATTTACAAACCTGTGTTCATAACATAAACCTGACATAACAATAACTTCTTACTGACCGATTAGCATTTTACAGATCATAGCCAATTTTTTTAATTAGAAAACATGTACAAAAATTCGAAAAATGTCTTAAAGTGTTATGTCGAATAATGTCAAGCTACATTGGGAAAAGGTTCAAAGTGTCTTAACCTTGAAAACGTTTCTCCATGGGTGATAAAATTAATTAATAGACTGCAGTTCTTGAATGTGTTGGATTTACTGACAGACACTCCTTTTCCGCAGGTTTAATTTGATAGCTTTGGAACTTTAACATATTTCGAGAAATTTCCGCCAAACTTACGCACTGATAAGTGCATATTTGTTCCTTTTATCAAACACTCAATAAAAACAGTGCATTTACCACGTAAAAGGTTAATATATGTTGGTGCGTTACCAAACGTCTAAGGGTATTCTTTTTTTTAGCCGGATGAAAGTCCCAGTGGCACTTAAACAAGCTCTGGTGTGAGATAATTTACAATGTCGCAGTTAAAATACTCTCAATCTTTAGGGTCCAGTTTTAAAAACGTTTTCCCTCTATCGACGTCAAAAAATATTTTCTCTTCCTTTCTGAGCTACAACTGAAATATTTTGTCTCTTTTGACAATAGCAAGTTTGGAGTAACAGAAGCTCAGTTGTGATGAACAAGTATTTCCATTTTATTTTACCAAAACAAAGTTGGCAATGAGCACATACCATATTTGGCCCGTTAAACAGAACATAGCGCTATCTTTCTGGCTCTTCGTCGAAGTCACAGCATACTGGCAGTTGAATCTGGCCCTTTAACTCGGGTAAATCGTGTTTGACATCCAGTCCTAATTCTGATATTAGTCTTTTAAGTGTATCTTCATCCACGTGGTCCAACACGTCAAACTCTGCTTGTGAAGGCAGTTTGAGGGTGTGTGAGGTAGTTTGTGTACACCGTGTAGTATTACTACACTCATTCATAGTACGGACCTCAGTTCACACTGAACACAAACCCCTTAAATAGTTTGAACCCTCCTCTAGCTTTATACTCTTTGATGAATTACAATGTCGTCTCTGTATTCTGGCTAATCGACCCAGTAAGGTTTTCTAACAAGATTTTATTTAAAGAAGCGCAGATGACCTCAACCTGGAACAAAGGATGAATAGCAACACAAAGGGGGTCTGGTGATAGCGGATACGCAATAAAATACGACCAGTCTGGAGTAGTTCACGTCTCCTCACAAAATTATAACAGAATCCCTTCTGATTAGTCTTACTAAATATAGCTTGCAATTTCCGCTACCGTCACAACTTGCCAACGGTGCTTTCTACTAGTCTCTAGTATCCTCTATATTGTTCAAAACAAGAGTGGAATAATTTCAAATGCGCAATCTTATTATCTAGGGTAACGCTCACTTGTTGCTACGAGTACGAACAGCAGTCGATTATATGAAGACTAGAAGAGGTCAAATCAAAAGGCAATCTCAACAGAGCAGGAGCTTGTAATTTCCTACAGTGTCCTTTGAACCCGAAACCCAACCAAAAAGACCTCAGTTCCTCTGTAACATGAACTTTTACCACCTCCGAATTTTCCAGCTTTCTTTTGATGCTTCTGTTACAGAGACAGAATAGAAAAGACAATTTTAAAAATACGATAGATCATCAACTCTACGATTCAAATTTACAAAAAGATGAATGGTGTTGAAACATTGTCCTTTATGTTTAAATGTAAATAAGTAATTTACGAACAGTCACAGAAATTGTATTGGAAAAGGCAACATTACCTTAAGTTACAGTGTATCGATGATGATATTAAAGGGAGGTACAAATTATTGTTGTTAAATATAACTTGAACTCTCCGACTAATGCCAACTCATTACCAGAGAGCAACTTCTCACAGCTCTAGTACCAGGTGAAAAAACTTCGTCTTTACATGTAAAATCCTGTTGACAGACAAACATGAAGTGAGAACAACACTGGTTTTAGATTTCAGCTCATGACTCCAATGTCTAATCTAAGGCTTCCTTGAGCGCATCACAAGTTAAAACCTTTTTGAAACGTAGCCGCTATTTTAAGCATGAGGTTTGGTTTACAAGTAATCACTGTTCGTGTATTGCAACTTAGTCATGCAGTGCTGGCAAAACAAGCTATACATATGCAAATTTTGAATAGCAATATTTCGTATTGTTTCTGTCATGATGGTAAATGCAACGTAAATTGTTTGCAGATAGAAAAAGCTGAAATAATTCCCGCCACAAAGCACTTGTTTACTTTTTCAGCTTTCGCTGTCTTTAACTTCTCCCTATAAAAAACTAACTAAAGTTATAAAAGCCCTTCTAAAAACATAAATCTTGCGTTAACCATTACCGTGGATAATTATTTTCAAAATAGCACCGAAGAAGGAATCACATTAATCGGTCAAAACAAAACATCTAACCTACTTAGGGAAGCAAATGCTAAGTGCATACTTAAGTCAAGCTTGAGCTCAGACCAGGTTCACAAAATCTTAACTATTTTCCTATGTTTCCAATGCCAAAGAATAAAAACGTTTTCCATGAAGCTATCATTTCGATCTCAAAAACCAAGAAAAGGAGACAACTTAACTTTCCGGCCCTCATTTTACCGTGCGGAACAACAAAAGAATCTTAAAAAGAATTACCAGCTGCGTTCATTTTAATTTTTATGTGTCTTCTGTTGACAAATTACTTTTCTAGAAAAACATTAATTCATTATTAAACGTGAAAATTGGAATGCATTTTGTTGTGATTGATTTTGCGACAAAGCTGAACATGGCAAAGTAATCTCATCGTTCCTAACATAAAATTATGGGACATTTCTAAGATATCAGATAAGGTGCTAGACAGCCTACTATACAAAAGGCTTAAAAAGACAACGTTCACCGCTAGAAATAAAAACATTTGAATCAATTTACCTTTTTATAATCACATCTGTGTAATTATTTTAACCGTCCTTAAAGAATAGTACATCATTTGAGAAGAACTATTGGCGTAGTAACGACAACCTTAAAAATTGTATACACATTTTTAAAAATGTTTCCTCCACTTGACTTCCATTACATGTATCAGAGGCAAAGTTAGTGTTCAAATATATTTATTGAAAACATAAACCAAACAGTAAATAGCTTATTTAGATATTTTAAAAACAAATCTTCCAGATTATCTTTAAATGGCAACAAATTATGCATAGTGCTATAACTGGGAAGTATAGTTATAGGGCAAAACTTCGGAGCCTAATGATAACATTAGTAAATCCAACATTTTCCGATTTTTGACCTTTATGGGAAAGTCTAAAATAAACATTTCAATTCACCATTTCTTTTTCATGTTAATGTCACAAATGAGAAAGAAATGGTTTTAAAAATGCACATGATCAATGAATAAAAACTAAACTAAATTATAAATATATTTTTTCATTAATTCTATACACTTGCCGTGGTCAAACTATAATCTACAGCTATAAACTGAAATAATCCTTAGCTTTTTTTACGACAAAATTGAAAGCAAAGGCAGTTTTTCAAAGCAGCTGTAGGAGTAAACCAATCAAAAACTAACACACAATATGTCCAAAAATAGAAACTGGTCTGCGGTTTAGCTTTCATTAGCTTTGTAGATGAAAAAAAATGATCATAAAAACATTGGATTTTAAAAAAATCATCAGCAATGATTTACTTTGATAATCAATTCACTTTGTAATCTATAATTTGTATATAGTAAATATTCTTCTGTTAGCACACGCCACGCAAAATGTAAACGGACTCAATATCTTCTTTGTCACGTGAATATAATACGTAACATTTTCGCCTTAATCTGCCCTCACGCGGACAAATAAAATATGGATTTTGATAATTTTTTTTGTTCTTTTGTCAGCAGCAAAAAGCGATTTATTTCCAGATATATTTATAAAGTAGTAGTTCCGCAATCAGTGGAGAAACATTTTTCCTACTCGGAAGGCCAAGGTAAAGTGAAATGCAAATAATCTGTTGCCGTCAATGAGAACAAAACTACCAAATTAGGCAACGGTTGCCTAACAACAAAACTAGTTCCCGCTACCCGCCCACTTAAATCATTTTACTAAAAATACTCTCGACCAAAGATTCAGTTTCTTCTGACAACTATTGCGACAATTTCGTTTTACATAATAAAGAAGAAAAAAACGGGAATTGGTTACTTCGGGAGGGTAATAATTAACAATTATCAATTAGAGGGATAATTGTTTTAGTAAAATCAAAAAGAATGGACGTGTTTATTAAATTATCGATAAAATCGTATGAAACAATTGTAAAACGGGCCTCGTAACAGTTTTTATCCGCCATCTTTTCTCTACTAGTAGGCTATCACTAATAGCCTATGAGTAGCGTAGCCAATCAGAATGCAGCATTCATGATAGCCCACTAGTATGATTTTACTAACATTCATTAATTCATAAACTATGATTCTTATTAAAATGAGTTATATGATGAAAAACAAGAATTACAAAAAAACAACAACAAAGCCACTGCCATAACTGTTTCTGAGAAAGGTTAAAAAAATATGAGTCAGTCAAAAACAGAGGAATGTGAGAATACACATTTGTTGAACGCGTTTGAAACTCAATGCCTGATCACTAATATCACTAGTGCCTTAACAGTGACCTAGCGAGTTACGTTATCTGCGACAACTATAAAAACAACTGTCTTACTATACATCTCACACTTTACAGCATGAAACGTAGCGGTGGAAAATGAATTTTACTGCGTTATATGTTAGAAATACCTTGGCCAGTATTTTTTTAGCGCGCGTACTGCCAATTCCAGCTCAAACCTCAGTCGCCTTCAGGTGTATGTTTTTTAAAATTCTGCTTAAATTTTCTTCTCGTTCCAAGTCCCCTGCTAAGATATTTCTTCACTCTGCCTACAGAAATTCAAACAGTAGTTTTACAAATAACTCCGATGTGATCAAATCTTACGTTTTCTCCCGGTAGCCTCTTTTTTGACTGCCTGTAGCCTTTTTTTATTGCTTCTCGTTTATGCACAAAGCCAGGCTCGTTGAGCTGCCTGACATAATCAGTGGCCGTTTCTCATTTTGACGACAAAGCTTGTTCAAGAAAACCTAAGAAACACAAAGAAGAAAAACCGGTTGCGCCCCTGACACTGCATTTCTGCATGCGTCAACATAACAGCTATGACGTCATTCGAAAAACCTTCTGAATTTAATTGTACTTCGTTTTAGTCAATCAATCTTACAATAATAAATGTATTTTAAGTAAATTTTCATCGACAGCTATTAACGTTTGATATCAAAATAGCTTCTATAACAACGCATGTAATATTAAAAACTGAGTTGTTTTTGTCGCATTTTCATTTTTTTTATTTGAAACGATCATCCAAAACATTTAATTTTATCATCAATCAGCTCGGATTCGACAGTCCGGGAACATGACAAGCGCGTATACGTGAATGATCAATCAATTTTCCATCTAAAATTAAAAACAGCAGATGTCGAATAATTTTTCCTTTCCATAAATTTGCTATTTTTAGACGCCAGGACCTCACAGTTGATCTGAGATACCAAGTATTGGAGTAAAAAAGTTTGGTTGTTTATAGCAATTCGTCGTGTCTTTTCAACAGTTATAGCAGACTTCAATGAACTAAAGTAATTCTATTCCAGTTTATTTGATTCAATTTTATTCCTCATCTTTAGTTCTGTTCTATTTTTTCTATTTCAATTTATTCTGGTCTAATCTGATCTGCTCTGTCTTTATATATAATAGTCTTAATTATATGTTTTAGAAACTATAGAAAAATGGAGAAGTTAGTATGGTGTAAAGGAAAATATTTTTTACTAAAGTTATTCTGAATTAATTTTTCCTGTTAATTAAAATATTTTTAAAACACAGCTTTGGGGTACGTGAATCGAGTGCTTTTGTTTTTTTTACTATAATTCTTTGTGACCTGGCTAAGGAGAGCCTGAAAAACCCTCCCTCCCCTCCCT